>KK120246.1:681843-745295 GCA_000611955.2 Stegodyphus mimosarum | reverse complement strand
GTATATTCCTTTTGACGCCAGCGAAATGAGAGAAAAATATAAATGTAATTTCTAATTCTCAACAGTTTCTATTGACATTTCCTTGCATTCTGGTATTTTTTAAAAAGTCTTGATTTCCTCCAGTAATATAAGTTGCGAAGGAAAGTTAACTCTATTGAATTAGATTTAAATCTTTAAATTGTAGAGATCTACTGTCTGTCTTTTGTGTCAAATCTGGAAAATAGTGACCGCACAGAAGAAGGGTTAAAACTACCCTTTATTACACTCTTTAAATTATTTGCAATACGTTATCTCGACGCTAACACACTACGCCTTTGCTTAGGTGGAAACTGAAACAGTAGAACGTAAATGTAAGAATTGAAGATATTAACAAGGAGTAGAATTAAACTACAGCGCTCAGGCAATCCTGTATCCTACAGCGCGTAGATGAGTTTAGTGGCAAGTGACAAGTGACAAGTGACGGTGGACGTGGGCACTGTCCCTTTACCATTAAGGTTAACCAGTAGGATAGGATAGGATAGGAAGAAAGTGTACGGAGCACTTTGACATCGCTACGGCAAAAAGGTATAGCTCCAGTACACTATCCATCTAGAACAACCCGCCCCATGGTGGCGGGTTGATATTGCTTGTTGGAGTTGAGAGAAGTGGGCGCTCTTCACAGTTTAACAGTGATGGTGGTGCTTGCAAATCGGGGGTCTCAGATGAAGTTACATTGATGCTGAACAGTTGAGGCACTATTTGATAGTGATGGTTGTGCCTGTAACTCGGAGTCATTTTACATTTTATAATAGATGGTACACAAGATCTTGGGGGTATTTCATTAAATTAGAGGAACTGTGTTTACACGGGGTACAAGTTTGCACAGGGGTTACAGTTGGAAATATTTGGTAATACAAGGTAAGAAGGTACACAAAAGGTTATACTATAATACAAGATACATCACACTACAACATTCATTTACAAATTACATATTATTTACATTTTCTTGGGACAGTTATTAGAGATTGGTGTTTATGGAAAATGTGTTTGTGATAATTATGTTGTCTGCGTTGGTAATGTGACACGTCAGATGATGATGCTACTACTCCAGTTGATGGTATTGCTCAGATACATTGTCCATTGTTCAGAGTTCATTGTTGTGGGATCTGAATACTTATGCAAAAAGTTCATTACAGGTGGAACGCTGATTGGCTGAGTTCGTAATACACAAGGTATCCAGAAAGTGCTAATTTGACAAGTATATTTGTCACTCTCTGTCCAGAAGTAGGAGCGCATGGTGATGTGGGTTGTAGCAGCCAGAGATTAGAGTACCCCCTTGTACTATTGATGATGGGATGATTGACATGTAGAGGCACTAAGGGTGGCAAAGATCAAGACCATGGCGATGGAGTGTGTCGATTATGGTCTTGATGGTGCTGTGGAATCTGCGGTTTTTCACTATAAATTTTACAAATAAGGTTAACCAGTAGCAAAATAATAGCTGTTAAGCCACATCTAACCAGCAATAACTGCTAAGCGAAGCTTGCGTTATTACTTTCCCACAGAGTTTTCCCAGGCGCTCTAACTTTCCCTTCTAGAACTCGATATTTATATTTTTTTCTCCCACAGGTAGAATTCGCTTTCCTCAGGTGCGCTACCTATTTCAAATATTCTGGCACTAAGAATTATGGAAATGAAAGCTTATGGGAAAGAACTTCAAATTAAATCTAACTGGCTATTTAAAATAAATATAAATTCCTACAAAATCTTATCTAACAGTGTTTAATTTATACATATCTTAAAAGACTTGTAATATATATGATTCTAACTACGTATGCATCATCACCGAAACAGCCTGAATATATCATGCTACATCATTCGCCTTAAGCACACGCCAATGAATGAACATACCGTATTTTGTCAAATTACTTATATCCCATTGTTAGGCATTTATGGTGTGTTACAATCTGCCTTTACTGAGTTTAGTTGTAAATAACGGGAAGTTTTAAGTTTGTTCAAATATACAAAGCCTGCAAGGTTATTTGCCTGATAGAAGAGTGAAGGACTTTCTAAGTGAAATTGGCTCATATTGACGCTACGCATAGAAAGACTACGAAACCCAAGCATGCAGCCAGCTTATTCGTCTGGAAACCATTCTGAGCAAAACTCTCAGTCTTCAGCATTCTTAACAAACCAGCCACTGGTAAATTTGAGAAATGTTTAGGTATCTTACTTTTGGTGAGATAATTAGTAATTTCATAGGAGAGGCTTAAAAGTATTAAATACCGTCTTTCTCTGAAAATAAGACATCCTCCGAAAATAAGCCCTATCGTGATTTTCGGAACTTTTTGTAAAATAAGACATCCCCCGAAAATATTCCCTAGTTAAAATAATGTGACAAAAAATTCGTTAAAAAAGGCTGTTGATTTATTAAGTAATAATATGTTTAGCTTTCCTAATACTCGTATTTCAGTGAAACGTTTGAAACAAAATATTCCGAGGAATTAATTGTTTACCTCTACAGTTCGTTTCAAATTGATTCTTGGAATTTATCTTAAAAATACAACATAAGGCAGCAATCTACATTGAGCGACAGTACTGGTATGCAACGTTCATTCATTTCAGTCTTGTAAGCCTGATTATTTCCTCATGCGTAATTTTATTTAAAAATAAAGTAAATAATTTTTAACCCCAGTTAAAATAAGTATAAAACGAAAGAGCTATTACGTCGAGTACAAAAAGGGAATCGTGGAAGACTCCAGGGGTGTAAATCTTGCAGCATTCTGTAAAGAGAAGATGCTGGATCTCCGTATGTTTCGTAAATGGCGTGCAGACTACGATTACCTGTGTCAACTGGTGGACCAAGGAAATGAGAAAAAACGCAGAGTTGGATCAGGTCGGCAGCCGTTATTTTCTGAGTCGGAAGCTTGCATCTGGGAATGGATTGCAGGCAGGAGAGCAATGGCTTTTGTTGTGCGCAGGGCTGATATTCAAAAATTTGCCCTTGAAACAGCAATTGAATTTGATATATCCACAGAAGAATTTAAAGCACCGTCACACTGGTTGGACAACTTCCTTAAACGATATGAACTGTCTCTAAGGAGATCATCAACATTGTTTAAGCAGGGAGACAATGAAGTTGTTAAGCGTGCACCTGCGTTTAAGCTTTTTGTTGATGGCATCGATTTTTCGAAATACCAACTCTCCAACATGATTGCTATGGATGAAACCGCGGTATTCCTAGGCCAAGAAGCTCAAACGACAGTTCACCACAAGGCTTTTTCGTCAACTTACGTTCCTTCTACCGGTTACGGTAGTGCACGTGTTACCTGTATTTTGGCGATTCGTTTACATGGCAAGAAAGTATCGCCATTTTTAATCACTAAAGGTAAAAAAGACCAGATTCAACGTATTTCAGGAATTTATGCCATTGAAAGTGAAAAAGCCTGGTGCACCCAAGCAGTTATAAGAAAAAGGGTTGATTTTATGTTATGAACCACTGTTGAGGGGTCAGAATAGAGGTTTACTAATTTGGGATTCAGCCAGTACTCACCGAGCTAAAGACATGAAAAACTTTCTTGCTGAGAGGAAGATTGATCAAATAATGATTTCGGCAGGAATGACTGGTTACTTCCAGACACTTGACATTGCAATAAACAAACCATTCAAGGATCATTTGAGGATGGAAATCAATGAATATATTGAAAACAGAATGGTGAGAAATCAGTAAAAATTTAGTAAAACCAGCTTTACAAGAAGTTGTGAATTGGGTAAAAAATTCATTTAACGTATAATGTGTAACGTATAATAATGTAACGTAAAACGTGGGTATTTATTTAACGATAGCTATATCGCAAGACGTGAGAGATTCCGACCAATGATTCAACAGGAAATGGATTTGGAAGAAAATCAGAATATAATTCAGAATTTTATTTATGACGATGTTCCAGAAGAAGATAACATGACTATAATTGAATAAATTTAAATTTTTGTATTCTGTGTAAAATAAATATTAAAATAAAAATATATAAATATACTTTTGTTTTGCCCTTCCCCGAAAATAAGCCCTAGCGCTTATTTTGGACCAAAAAAGAAAGTAAGTGTTTTATTTTCGGAAAAAGACCGTAAAAGGTTTTTAAGTTCCTAAAATTTTATGGACAGTCGACGCTTAGAAGAAAGTTATACTCTCTCTGGGTGAAGATAGATTCTGAAGCATAATTAACAAGCTTTCAAGAAAGAAAAAAATGTGATACATATAACATTGAGGAAAATTTAAATTATTCAAATGAATGATTTTTCAGCTGTTTCGAGCGCTTTAAATCATGCATTAAATTCTAGTAGATTTATTTCCGATTTTTTATTCATGTAATTCTTGAAAAGACCGCATTCCAAACTGTCCAAGAGGCATTTGATTTCCTAAATGAAAGAATTATGCTTATTTACTTTTTACTTTCAAAGCAAGTATACATATTTGTTTAAGCAGAACCCAAATCACAAAAAAGCGGAAACCGTAAGATAATAGTTACACAAAATAGGGTTGTTTTATAAAACAAATTAGACACTCTTGCTTGAAATTATAAGCGGGATCTTTTCTAAGTATATAAATGTTTTAAAAATTATTAAATATAAGTTGCTCAAACTGCACAGATCATTAGACATTTTGGACCAGGAACCATTAATAATCAACTAAGCTACCAAATACCAGATAAAAATGTACATATCTAGTTGAATTAACGGCAAACGTCGCCATAAAAACTTGAAATTTTAGTTGTAGCAGCACAGTATAGATTCGAGCAGGTCCTGCTAAGTCCTACTGGCGAATGAATTCTACCAAACAGCTGAAACCAAAACTATAGTAGGCTAGTGGAGTGTAAAAGACAGAAGAGTTAAAGTTTAGAGTATCTTCTTTAAAAGAGATGAGAATACATTTCCACAAAGCATTTCTTTTAATGACTTATAATATATTCGTACAGGAATTTATTTCGGTAATATCCAGTGATTCTCTAAAAACAGATAGCATTTACACCTTTATTTGTTACATCTCGAAGACTGTAACAAATGCGGAACATGTTGAATTACCGAACAGGTTAACATAAAACTCATCTAATACCCAACGAAGTACTTTAAGAGAACACGCCCAGGTTTAAGGACAACAGGAGGGCCTGCATTTATTAACAACTTACCTCCTAGCGTTGGTGACAGTCGAAGTTCCGGATTCCAGGTAATGCAACTATGCTCTGTGAATATGATGTTATTATTAATTATGTGATGAGTACTTGTAATAGAATCTATAATTAAATCACTACATTATAAAGTCAACATGATTCCTTAGAATTTATTAAATACTGATTGACAGGTTTACTTATTTTGATTCATCAATTAAACTCTTCAGTATATATTAGTATTCAGTATATATTAGTATTCAGTATATATTAGTATTCAGTATATATTTTACCAACTCACTCCAATAAATTAAGACCAATAAAATCAAACTTATAAAGAGTCAAAGCGTATGCTTTTTTAATCGTAGAGCGTTATTATGGCAGGAATAGAACAAAGGCGCCGCTCACCTTGAAAGAATTGCAACTAAAATTGCGCTTTTAATTTGATCGTTCGAAGCGTCATACCACTTCAAATGGTCCAGAGATCAGGCCTTATATTAGTAGAGCAAAAAAGAAGATAGATCTTGTCTGACGACCCCATTTGTCAGCAAAAACTGCAAAATGTGTTTTACCTATGAAACTCAAATTACACAGCTGAACAGCAGAGTCAGTCAGCAACAAACTACTACACTTCAGAGGTGACGTGAATGTGATGATTAACCAGTGTGATGACTAGTGGTTGCCTTCTCTGCTACTTTCTACTTCTAAAACAGGTAACCAATAAACAACTGTGTCACAGCAACGTAATCTATCGAGGTATACAGTCCATCAGGGAAACGCATGCCTCCAGACTGCGACTTTATCATGTCCACAAATTCACAAGTTTCGTACGCGCTACTACACGCTGTCTATTAAATCTCACGCTTATCAAAGAAAAGTACTTGAAGGGATTCTGCAGTATCCTTGCTCTCCAACAGACTTGGATATCTCAACGCTTGAGCTCAAAAAGCATTCTGCATTCATGGTGACGGTTTGAAGAGTCTTGTCATGGCCCCAGTGGATACAGAATCTGGCATTACAATGATGCCGCCACTGGAAAAAGAAGATTGCAAAGCAATAAACTGTTGCGCTTTTTTAACAAGGCAGGATTCTCGTTACAAGCTTCATTGATCTGTGAGACGACCGATAATAGCAGTTTCACAGCAAGTGAGTATCGATGTAAAATTGTTCGGTGTCTAACAACTTAAATACAACAAGGTCAAAGCCATATACATTCGTCTCACAAAATTAATTAATTTTTTTTTTGCTGAAAAAAGTCATGCAGAATAATTTATTGTCTTTTCAGATTCCGAGTTGCGGGTGTTACCAGTTGGGAGTTTCAAATTTATGAAGATTTAAATAAACTTAAATTATTACCCTTAAAATATGCCTATTTATTATGTACTTGACTGTGTCTACATAGATAACTTGCTAACAGAAGCGTCAAAATTTGATAAGTAATTAATCAAAATAACTAAGTAGTTATAATATTATTCAACTACCCTGTACATCCTGACAATTGAATTACATTATCCACTCGTGCTCTTTCCCGTATCTTCAGTTTTGTCTCACACATATGTCCACATAAAAAGTAATTGTGCTTTAGTAATCAATCTGGATCATTACCGCGATAGTTGACATGTTTTATAGCAGGGAAGTGTAAAGAATATCATCCTTCTAGGAATTTTGTCATCCTTACATATGATCTCTAGAGTCAAATGTTCGGGGACGAGGAGTAAATGAGGCGTATCAGTTTAACGGCGCATGTGATGTTGAGGATCGGATTATATCATCCATCTGCATGAATTATTCTTATGGGATAACCTAATAAGGTTTCCAAGGAGTAAGCTCATCACGGACAAGATGGGTAAAAGATTTAAGTAGCACTATGAGAGAAAAGCGATGGTAATCTGCTGCCCTATGACTTCTAATTCCGCTCCATAGAGCAGTAAATGTTTCGTCCCCTTTGCTCGTTTGCTCTTAAAGTGTAACAGTGAGACAACTTAGAGACCTTAGAATGTGCACTTCAAGAAAAGTGGACACTTCAGAATAAATATAGAGGTTATTTTCCTTATCTTTAAGCATTCTGCCATATTCTATTACTAATTATAGCGTAAAAAGGCTTGTAAACAGCACCATGTAAAGCAAATAATAGCATGAAAGTTTGATATTTTTGTATGGTTACTTTACCTAAAAGATAGCTAACTATTCATCGTCCAATTACTTAACCATGATTTAATTTGGAAGTAACACACATTGCAACTAATTTTTTTTCTAATTTTCTCAATTAAATGCAGGAATAAAAGAAAAAATATCAATATATTATGGAAATGCTCAAAACTTAGACCTTTCAAAAGGAAGGAATAATAAAACGAATTAACTAATGATTATTATGTGAATTGAAATAACAAAATATATTCTTCCACAATAAATAAAAACATTTATCAGTGTTGAATTGGAAGGCCTTTTCTCCCTGCTTCTAGCATGTCTTCGTGATGTAACGGTAACACACTCAGCGTGTATTCCAGGCTCAAGTCCCGGCGAGGACATTGCCCATCTTTCATATCTCTTGAATTAAAAATAACCTAAAGATTCTACAGATTTTAAATTTTACCCAAAATTACCTTTATTTAGGAAACGAAATTAAAAAAAATTAAAATGCTACGCTGAACCGAAACTTGACAATTGAGTAAGATATGAAAATTTATTATCTCTTCAACAAGGTTCAAGTTTTTCTAACTGTCGAAATGTTTTAAGGAAAATAATAACATTTTCTTATTAGTTCTGCTTTTACAGATATTTTTCTTGTTATGATAACGTTCACTTAACATGGAATATTATCACATTGAAAATTATATTTTTAGCAGACTGTTTTTGTTTTATATATAACTTAAAAACTATTTATAGGGAAAATGAATATTAAATGCATTACTATGAATCTTTTCAATAATACTTTAAATTTACAATTAGCAAAAAGTCGTTGCTTCCGAATAAGAAGGACGTTTGCCTAATCTCTTTTATAATCGACAGAGTTTAATTAAAATTCAGGGTATTCAAGTTGCTTTTCTACCTAATTTCAAGCTTTACATTGGAGAGTTTGGAAACCCCAGAGGCAAGAATTACTGCAAAACATTTCACCAGTATGTTTGTATGAACTGTGTCTAACTTCACACCTGAAAGAAGATAACTAGAAAATTTGCCACAGAATTATTACTAATATACATTTATACATATTCCATTTTCTCTGAGTATGTGCATGAAGTCGAACACGATTTCCTTTAAAAGTGCTTCATGAAAGCATCCCTCTTCAGGCAGTGAGAGCTTTCATTCTTTGTATTAATTTGAATAATATAACTATGAATACTCATTTGTTGATTTAACGTTAAAAGACCACAACAAATTAAAATTATAAATGAAATTTATTATGTAAAATATAATTAATAACTTTTTCATATATATGTATCTTGGAAAATACCAACAACGTAACTAGACAAATGTGTATGCGTTTAATATATTATGACTAACAAGTTTCTTCTCTACATATGCAAACATTTGCTGCATATAATTAATGAAAAGGTTTTAAATCTTTTATAATATCATATATTTCACATGCAATGTTAAATAATGCATACAGGTTTGAATAAATATCTTTGAATTTTCAATAAATATAATTTTCAATAAATAAATTGGAATTATATAAACTCTGAGTTACCTCTTTGAGATTCATGTAATTGTCAAAAATCTGGATATAAACTAGTCTTTTCTTAAATGGTTATTTTAACTTTTTTTCGAAAGGAAATCGAAAAGTGTGCATGGAGAACTTTCAACTATAATATCGATATCCTTTAGGTTCGTGATAAATGAAGGTCTCCAAAACAGAGTATTGGACTTTTGGAAGTAATTTACGGGCATTTATGCTAAAGAACAGTTTCAGCTAAGAAACTGAAAGAAGAAACTGTTAGAAGTATATTGATTTGCTTTAGATATTTTAGATGTGGTTTAAAACTAGCAGATTAAAAGCGTTATATCCTTTCAATGTCGCAATTTCACTTTTATTTTCTTTGCAAACCAACTTTAAAGTGAATTTAATTAGATTTTTTTCCCAAAAATAAAGTTGCTTTTGCAAAACAATTTCAATGAAAAATTTCAGCTTTCATCCTTGACTTTTAATATTAAACTAAGAGATAAAAGGTTCTTACTTTTATTTCGTCCTTTTCATTTAACGTTTGCCCGAGTTTGAATTGCTTTATGCAAATACTTGTTTTTTACTCTATTTATGTGCTCGTTTCTCTTGATGAAAAAAGAGTATACATTTTATTCATTTTCTTTAAAGTTTAAATGCGTTAAGTGAAAAAAAAACATATTTTGAAGGAATTTTTTCTCTTGTAAAGCAAAAACTCAAATTAGTATTACCAAGTTATATCTGAAATATTTCCCTCATTGTGTTAGAGAGAAACAGAAAATGCTACTTAAGCATAAAAGACGGAAGGCTATCTGGAATAAATACGCAGATGAAAACTGATGAATAAAGAATCATATGTATTGAAACTGCAATATATATATAGATATATGTATAGTAATTATCATATTAAGAATTTAATGATAGAAAGAGATATTTGAGCGTAATTGTAAACTCTTCCTTCTTTTCTACCTTATGGTACAACGTTGTACTAAAGCTAGATGTTTCGAGTGGTAAATTGAATTACAACAGAATTTACTATAGTAAAAATTTAGCACGCGACTAATTGCACCATAAAGGAAGTAATTCGTATAAAGTAACCGTATAATACCAGCCACGAAGTAATTGTCACTTTGTTCCATTGCGTACAGTGTAATGGATCACTCAATGCAATGATTCATTTTCTTGATCCATGGTAGATACGTAATTAATCTTTAAGCTCAAACAGGACATTCATTTGAATCATTAGAAAAAAAAGAAAGTTGGGTTTTCATTTTATAACTCAAGGCTATTCAAAAAAAGTAACTCGCTATTATCTCATTGCTCAAACCAGTGACTGTTCTGTTCAATATATATTCCAGGTATATTCAGATTTGCGTGTAGTGTTCTTTATTTTCATGCAATTGGAGAAATTAATATTTGCTTTGTTGTTACTTTACTATATTATATGTATTACGAGGAATGTTCTTATATAAAGTCTTGTAAAACCATAAACTTTTCGTTGTTGTAAAACTTTCAATGCCATGAGGATTCATTGGGCAAAACCCACCGTCAGAGAACTGTCTAAAGAATTTAAAGTAAGTGTTAATAGTGTGTAAACATTAGTCATATATTAGGTAGGTTCCCGTTGTTTCATGCCTAAACACGAAGCAAAAATTTTGGCTACAATTTCACAACTTCTGCAGCGTTATGCAAATAATAGAAATAAGTTTCTAGATTCTCCTCTGACCTGTGAGCAAACAAGTGCAGTTACAGAAATCATAACCAACAAGAATACAATGGTTAAGTAATTCACGTCTAATGCCAATTTATTTACTTTGAGCAAGAATGCATCAAAAGGCAATTAAACGCCTTTATTCTTCACCAATTAATAAACATCCAGGCCCCTGAAACAAGCGAATTGTAGTGGCAAATGCTGCAAAAAATAGTACACAAATCGTTTCGTTGTATTTAATAAATGTAGTTAATATGTAATGTTATGTATTTAATAAATGTAGTTAAATGTAGTTAATCTGTTTATAATTAAATATCACCTATACTTTTTCTATTGCAGCTTCTGAAAGTTAAACATTACTTGTGACTGAAAATTAACATCTCCCTTTGAATAGGCGTTATTATACTATGAAGAACCTTTACCACTAAGAAAATATTTGAATGGAAAGCAATAGAAAGATATTTAAAAATGTGATATTTGAAAAAATGAAAATGTAAAAAAAAAGTATTGCAATGATTTTACTAATTCCTCACTTATTTGAAAGGATTAGTCTGTTTGAGAAAATACTCAATAACCAAAATTTCGAAGACATTAACCATAATCCAGCTACTTTGCGCCATTAGCAACAGTTTCTAATATCTTCTAAACAACCGATAGTTTGGATTCGTTATCTCTGACAGGATGTCTTTGAATAGTTATTAATATTTTCTAAGATCTAAATTTCAATTAAATTTGAGTAAAAAAAACTAAAACACATAACTACGCAACATTTATTACCTTTTCAAATTTAACATATATGTAAAATTAAAAATTCGTCTACTGCAATAATAAACATAGTATCATTTTCTAAGTTTAGGGATTTATAAAAATAAAATTCTGACTATTGTAGAACTATCTGCATTATCATATCTGCATTATCAGTCTTAAAAATATGCAGCGTAGATAGTATCTGGTACAGTTAAAGAAATACAGGCCAAACTCCCTCCAGTTTTTTTGTTATTAAATATGCTAAGCAATTCTTTAATTAGAAATTGCTGTTTAAATTCAGATTTCTTCATTAACATCTAATTGAAAATTCATTAGCTTTCCAAAATCAGGCATTTCTTGCATAATTAAATATTACATACTGTGTAGATTCATTAGGACTTTTGATGCACAAGAGATGAAAAACGAGCAATGCCGTCGCCGGGACTCGAACCAGGGCTAGTCAGAATGACTAGCGGATGCTGTCGCTTTTACCAAGAGAACAGGCACAGGAAAACGCGATGATTTTTTGTAATTTTCAATCTCGATGATATTCCGTATTGTTAACTAAATAACACTTTAATGCCTTCAAAACATTCCCCTCCCCGCAGCTTCCATAAGTTTTAATACTTTGGTTCCCAAGTAGCACATGACGTAGCAAAGACGTTGCGAACTAGTCCGACAGGTTGCAAAAAGTGTTCGTAGTAACTTTTACGACGTCTTTACAACGCAGCGAAGACGCAAATATTTGCCGTTGCATCTTGGCAATTTGTCAACGTCGCTGAAATGTCGCAATTCGACTGCTTTTAGACTTGATCATTTTAGTATTTTTTTCATAGTTCATCAGTGTTACTTTTAGGATGAAAGAGACTAAATCTGCCCTTTCAAGAATCTGAAGTCCGCATAAGATTTATTTTGTAATGTTCATTACTTTATTTCATCTAAATATATTAATTTAAGGTAGATGCCTCTAATGAAATATATCTTTAATATAAATACTTTTGAATTATTAAACTTAATTAGTACTAAAAATATGTGCTAAATTATTGCTCAAAATTTTCTTAAAATAATTAACATTCAAAACGTTTTTGTATAAATATTACAACAAAATATTTAAAAAAGAAAATAATCTATAAAGTAAGTTATTAATTTATGTATTTTATATATTTAAAAAAATCATATTTCCGAAATCAGTGCAAATCTAATCCTTTGCAAATCCCATGTTAGCAATTAATCCACTGCTGAAATATAACTTATATAGCATATTTATTATTTTTGAAGTAAGGACGAATTTGTTTGAATTAATATGTTGATATAATATGAAACATTTTACCGCATATAGTGCAAGAAGTTCTAAATTTTACTTTGTTAAATTCATTATTTGAAAAATAGGGTTCTTAATGTCAATTAATTCAACTGAAAATTAATAATTCAAATATAACTTGCTGCACGGAAATTACATTTACAATTATTGAAATCATTATAAAGCACAACCCTAAATTTCATTAACGGTAGGTACTTACACTCTATAACTATTTCACTGAGAAATGAACTTAATACAATACTCTTTTTATTCCAAACTGAACTTTATTCCCTGGCATATTAATGATATACAATAGAATCGTATAAAATGGAATACATCTCGGCTTATAATTATAAACACAGCCTTCATATTCGTCTAACCAACTGAAGAGACGCTTAAACGCGTAAGACAGGCCGGCAGACAGAGTAGACGGACATGTTTATAAGCGCCGTTTTCCATCACTAGGCATAGTTGCAGATAAATTAAACAACAGCGATAGATATGCGTTAATTTTAAATAATATTTATTCTCCTAATACCACTTGCATTCAGCAAAATTATGATGAGTGAAGTTTGCTAACTATAACTGTGCATTATTCATAAAAGCGGCGCGATATTTTGTAAGATCCTCTTTATTGCCCTTGTGTATTAGCAGAGGTAAGTACCGTTTGCATATAAAAATATTTTTTCAAATAGTTTTTACTTGAAATGATGTTATTTTGATAAGTTATGTTGTTTTCTTTTCACTGTGAGCTTTACACTGATTGTGATTTCTTGTTAATGATGACTGATTAAATGCTGGATGCGAAATGCGGTTAACGAACTTCAAATGGCTGTAAAATATTGTTTTTCCGGAAGTTATAATATTAGATTGCTTTCGCTATTACTATTAATTGTTGAATTTATATTAATAAGCAAGTAAAATTAAAATCTCAACATATTAAATTGATACTGTCGTGAACGTTTCAGGTGACTCTAAAGAACTAATTTGTTTCTTATTTTAATTATCCGAAACTTAAATATTTCACAATGAAATGTTCTTATTAAATAATTTTTCGTCAAAATTTTCATTGATAAATTTCATTTTTTGAAACATTGATCTAACTTTGAGATGCAGTCTGTGCATTTACATAATTGCTACGATCAATATAAATAAATTTTTATAATGGATAAACTTCACTTAGTAGTTGGGAATAATTTAGAATTTAGTTTTATATTGTTGAGGGTTTACAGTTACATAGTTTTCGATTAATCTTACGCTTTTCAAATGGAACGTTTTCAGTTAGAGTTTATGCATTTAATGAATTGCTGCGATTAAACAAAGACTAACATTTTTATGGTGCATGATTAATCGTTTTATATTATATTGTTATATTTTTATTATTGCATGGATTTTGATTGATATCGTTATTTTTAAAATTAAACGAAAAAAGTTTACTTATGTTCATAATATGTGGTAAAGACGCTTTTACAGTAATAATTTAATCAGATTACCACAATCAATGCCGGTTCATTTTGTACTTCAGTCTCTCTTCTATTCATTATTTATCTTCAAATTTTATTATTTTTTTTGTGTTTATTGTGTTAATTAGTGTATTGTACTTTGTGTGCTTCAAGTGACATATTGTCTCAGTGTGTTGAACTGTAAAGTAGTAAGTGCGTTGTGTTATGTTTTCAAGTAAGTTTTTTGCTGTATAATAGTAAATACATATGCAGAGCTCTTTGGCTAGTGCCATGAAATATTGGGTGCAAATGATTTTGTTTCAGTTTCTAGTATTGTATAAAATGTAAGTTTCTAACAAGTATTCGTAGCCGCAAAGCTAACTTTCTGATAAGCACATTGTATATTGATTGTTATATTGCAGTATTCGTCTTCTTAGTATATCAGTGTATGTACAGTATTCCATTAAGTGTGTCGTATAAATTGTATTCTATTAGTGTGGATATAATAGTTAGTTTAATGTTGTATATTGGTAAGTAAGTGTAATGTATAGAAATACCCAACTAAATTTTGCCAGACATAAAAAACAATTGTTATTTTATAAAACGTAATTTGACACTGTATTTAGAACAAGTAAATGATTTTACGCCGTATACAAAGTATGATATTTTGTCGTATCTCTTTAACTGCTTTCGGAAATTAATTCAATTTGAATTTTTTGCATTATTTCTTATAAATTATTATTAATAATTGGTAAGTTACTTTATCTCCTTTGCAGTAAATTCTCATAATGTCATAAAGTAGCAAAAGTCTCACCAATTTACTGCATATATATTGGTTGCTCAAAGCTTTAATATGAAGGAAATGGCTTGCTACATTTAATTACAGTGCTTGCTTTAAGTCTATGTTCTCCTCCTTCACTTCCCGTCTTCTTAATAAAACCTGTTTATAAATTTTAAATTACAAATATGATTTATTTATTAAAGTTCAGTGCTTAGAAATAGGATCAATTATTTACTACAACGAACTTGGAAATGAATAAATTGAGACATAAGGAAAGGATTTAAATTTAGACACTGTTTAAATTAAGAACACGATTTCGGTAGTGTAACTTTTTTAACGAGAACAATTTTTATTCAGAATTATTTATCTTCCATTTATAATCATACAGCATTAAGGATTTTTACTCGGAGATGGTTGACTTTTAATAGGATTGCTATTTTTTGTTCAGTTTTAGGTTAATTATAGTTTTTAGATGCGTCTGAAAAATCACAAATTTCCTTCTTCCAAACTGTGACACATTTATCCTTTAATATCTTGATATTACGAGGTAGTTGTAACTGTAATTGAAAAGAAGTTATATGGTCTTATATGAACGTTGACTGGCAGCAGATAAGCTTGTAAAGTCAGGAGCAATGCTCTCGCCGGGGCTCGAACCTGCATCTCTTGAATATGCGCCGAGTGTGCTAACCGTTACACCACGAAAACATGCTGAAAGAAGGAAGACAATAAGTTTCTTGTTTTTGTTGTTTCTTTTGGAGATCGTTAAATGACTTTGTTTGACTCGGTTTTTCTTTTTCGGTTTTCTCAGACTGCCGATAAGGATACTTTGAGGATTTTGTTGAGACGAAAACCTCGAATACTGGCGTTGGCGAAAATCTGCCGCACGCGCGTTTTCAGCTGCTCTTCTGCTTTGGAACTTCACGGTGAGTTGAAATAAACTTTCCAGCGTCTGTGGATTTCTTACCTCCATGAAATCTTGAATCGAAGGAAATAGACGTGAAAAATTACCTCGATTAATTCATTACCCTTTTTTTTACCTTTCCGTACAGTGAATTAAATATTTGAATTTTGGCAAGATAAAATCAGTCAGTTCTTCTACATTCGTCTGGTATTTATTGAAGAGCTGTGACTCAAACTTTGCACTGTCTTCGACTACCCGGGATACACTATCTTTGACTGCTTTTAATAGTGCGGTTTTGAAGCTTTCACAACTATATACTTCTGAGCCTGGATCCCCCAGCAGGAACATCCGATACTCTTGAACCAAATAAGGATTTTTAAGTTAACTGTTGCAATTGTGATTTTTTTAATTAACGGGATGTAACGTAAAATGCAACTCTAACTGCTCCAGAACCTTATATACCTCCCCTTTTAAAGGGCGACTGGAGATTAGGGATCCCAGCTCCAAATCCTGGTGGTGAAGAACCATCATCCACCACCTTTTAGTTCAGGCGCCACAGAATCATTAGGTTATTTCTAAAGAGACAAAATAAAAAATGAGCAATGCCTTCACCGGGACTCGAACCTGGACTTCTCGAATATGCGCTGTGTTTGCTAACCATTACACCAAGAAAGCATGCTGAAAGGAGGGAGGAAATACCTTATAAGTTCAGAAAGTGTCCAGAAATCTAAATCGATCTCATATTACTCAAGACGCATGCAAAATTATTTTCATTGTTTACTAACAAAATATTTTCCATAAAGGTGCAGCAATCTCTAATGCACTATTATATTAAAATCAGGAAAGCACGATTATTATACTAATCGCATAATAATAATATGCGATTTAAAAAATTGCATAGTATTTAATAACGTTTTAACCTTTTCGACATTTAGCAGCTATAAACTTGCAAACGATGCCATCTGTAATTAGGAGATTCTTATGGAGAATTAATTACTTAAGTAAAGTTTACTGCTTACGAATACAGTAAATCTTAAAAAAACGCAGCAGTCATACTTGTACTCAACATTAGAGGTGTACTTTTACGTTTTTTCAAGAACTGTTTTGTCAAGTTTGCTGCAAAAGGTATGTATTCATAAAAGTCTCGAGGCTACATAAAAGAGATGGCTAAACCAATTTTTATAAATCGTAATGTTACAGAAAAGGCTTAGTAATTATTCAGTAGGTCTTCATTTTTATGTTTTATCAGAAGCATTTATAAATAAGAATTCGAACTTAGTATTACGTTTTTAAGCCTATCACTGTATTTGAGTGTTCAACTTCACAATACTTTTATATCTTCTTATGGAGATTTATCTATTGGTGCAGCACCAGAAAAATATGTGACAGTTTTACATGAATGGTATGTGAGTGAATGAATATGCATATTTTTGTAGTATCTGACCAGTTTACTTATGTGTGCCAAACTCATGACTAAAATGCCGTTTGCTTTCAAATTCTGAAGAGGTTTTTGCAGTGTCACTCTGTTCTGGACTGCAGCGCGCATGTATAAATATTCAACATTGCTATTAGCCCGGTCGTACAGAGAAGCCAAACGGTGCATCAGTTTGGCAATTCTTTATTTGGTGAATCAAGAACTACCCACAGGCCTGCACATAGAGCCCTGTTGCTTCATACCACGTATATCCAACATATGCTTACGACTACTTGTATGCTGTTTATTTTTCATTCAGTGTTTAAATCCCACGGACGTTCACATATATTGAAAAGAATTAAAAAAAAATATCAACTTTTATGTTCGTTATGTGTATCAATTTGAAAAACATCTTAATATTTCGTTTGCTATCTAATTTTAATTTTCATCGAGTTTTATTGCGTATTTTAAAACAGATATTCTTTATTTACAAGAGCTTAGTTGCATATCTTTAACTTTCAATACCACAATGATTATTATGGACTTTTTACGAGGAATTAAAATTTTTAATATTAAAGAATATACCTTTATTGAGAATTATGTCGTGAGCAGTGCCTCCATTATGTATACTACGTTAACACATTTCGACTAGTCGCTTTACTCTGGCATATTCTCCTTTTAATGTAGTCGTACAAAGCCTCTGATATTATATCACACACCTTTACTGAATACATTACAGAGCGTCATGTGATTCCTTTGCGCAGAATTCTTCCGCCTGATATTAGATTACACACATAATGTAACTCTGAGATAAAGCGATATGCGTTTAGAGCATCTCATTTTATTAATTTCCGTATGTCACATATTACCGAAATGGTAATTGAATGGACTATTATTTACATTATTGAAGATATTTCCCAGCAAGCATACGTAAATAAAAATTGTTCTTACATGTTTGTGTCACGTATATCTGTTGCATACCTCTTCGATTATGTTGAATTTTATGATTATTATACTACATTTCTTCGAATAATGTTTATAATTGCTTTTTTGGTAACTTTTATCATTAATTTAAAATTATTAAATAATCTGCTACATTCTGGACCTCATGGACTTGAAATAAAATTCTTTAGCTCTATTTAGCTTTGAATCATTAACTTTGATATAGTTAATTGATTTTAATGTATTTTATTATACTAGGTGTGCTTTATTTGCTTTTAGATCAGTTCCTTTCGGAAAATCGCATCTAGTCGCATACGTTCGATAAGTCACCTTCCGGAATATAAATTTTTTCAATATGTTCCTACTTTTATACACGCGTAAGTTTGCTATGAATACATGCATTTTAGGATAGGTCAAGTACAATTATTCGTAATAAGTGGTTGGTAGACTGAAACGAGCAAGCTTTTATAACTGAACATTTATATTCAGTTATTACATTTCTTACGATGGAAGTGAACAAGGCAAAGGAAATGTATAAAAATAATTTTCATATACGGTTATCATACACCTTCGTTTACTATGTAAATTTCTGGGTTAAACTATTTAAATAAGGACAGGAAGCCCGTTGAAAATAATTCTTTCTCAACTACAGGCGTTTAAAGGTGCATTTTTTGCACACGTTGTAAGAAATACTCTCCTTCCTCGGTGTGTTTCTTTGTGATGTATTTGGAAGTACGCCAAGTTAACAGCTGTAACGTTCGGAGTTTGAATTCCGACGAGGACGTTGCTATGTTTTCCTGGTTTATGCTCTGAAATAAACCTGATGATTGAAACCTAATGAACTATACATTTGAACTGGCATAGTATCTTCCTTCAACCACGGATATTTGTTGATGTCAAAGAGGAATTCTGGATTGGTGTCCCGAATATTGACATAAGATAAGTTTTTTGTTTTAGTGTCTGGAAAGATAATTTGGAGCTTCTTGAGTCAAATTGAGATGCTTTTTTTTTCACAAGAACTGTAACTGGGGATAAGAAAGAGTCCCTTCCCATGGTCCAAGCATCGAATAAAAATTAATGCAATGGGAACATAAAGGGTTCCCTATTCGCGAGAAATTTCTTATGCAATCAACTGGAAAGATCATCGAAATATTTTTGGGATATGTTCGATATCCTGCGTGTTAAATTCATGCCAACAGATGCATCATTGCTGTAAAATTCTATGCTAGTAACAAGACGTTACTATGAGACATTTTCAAGAACTGTGACATACGTTCAGGTAATGTGTTGACTTCTTGGCAACGCATCTCTCTATAAGCCTTATATGGCATAGGCTGCTATTAAAAATGTGGATTCGAAGAACTTCAATGTCCTTCTTCTGCGTAAAATGTAGTGATTATTTTCTATCTCGGAAACCTGAAAACATTTCTGTGTGAAAATGATTTGTTGCGATCATCAGAAAACAGCTGTTACTGATTGGCGCCTTTTTTCCGAGAAAATATGCTTGTTCGAATTAAAGTAGAATTTTATGTTTCTTTGGTTTATTAGAGTTGGGTAAAGCCTATACTAGAGAGATTTACCTCTGGAAAGGGGTGCTTTCGTGAAGATCGTTTTAAAATAAAATTAGCTCATATTCAGATTCCACATGGGTAAGATTATTCCTACACATATTCCTACACAGCAAGCACGTTTGCTGGGATTTAAACCCAGGTTAAGCTACCAACGTTTATCATTCTTACGCGCTCGACTGCTGAGGCTGGCTGGAAGAAAGCTCTTGAGATCATAGAAGATTATATTGACAAATTATAAATTAGTTTTTACTTTATGTTGTTATTTTAATGTTCAAGTAGGTAGCGTATTGAATGAAGCTCGTAGTTTCTGTACGAATGCTTATTTTTTCTTATTACGTATTGAGCTGAAGTTTTCAAAAAAATCTCACATTTATATTTCACCTTTTTATGACGAAAGGTGTTCAGAACTTGACAGATTTAGCACAAAAATGGAAATACGGTGTACATTAACTAAAACATTTCAGTTAGATGTTAAGTTTTCGCTATCAGGTCAAAGCGTTTAGAAATATAAATGAATTTCTTTTGAGAAATTATGGTAAAATGTCTATAAGGTAACACAAGTGAAAATTAGTCTTTCTCTTCTAAAATTATTCCTGAGCATAATGCGTGTTTTACCTAGACATTTTATGATTACATAGATTTATTTTATATAAAAAGGAATAAAGTTTACTTAAAAAAACCTTCCACAGAGATATCTTATTGCAACAAATAGCTATTCTTAAAATAACATCTTACTACCATTAACAACAACATATATTGCCAATAGTATATTCCTGTTATGATACTGGCCGTCCGTGTCATTTAATATACATACACGAACTCTTCCCGCGCCAGTAAAAGGGGGGGGACAGTTCCATTCATTCTATTCCACTTGTCTGATTTACTAAATTCAGAACACCAGCGACTGAGCGCTAAAAGAGCTAAACACTGGTAGTTCCGACCTGGGTTTGATTCCAGGTCAACGGACTGTCTGAATGGCTATTTTGTAGTTTTCCTATGTGAAACGCATATATGAGCCAGTTTAGCCCTTAGAAATGCCTTCACGAATAGACAGATAGCCTCAGTGTGCTTTGTCATAATCACCTAAACCAAACGAAAGCAATTACAAAATTCAACTTACGTTTGTCATGTCTGGAAAGCGGGACATTTTTTTTCTAAATTAGCAGTTAAAATTTTAACCCCACAATAATTCGAAATTTAGGTTTAATCCAAATAAAGTTCATACTTTTTAAATTTATTTTTTAAATTTGTACTTTTAGATAATTTCTATAAAACTTTTAGCATTGACATAAAATAGATGTATTTCTAGGCAAACCAACAAAAGCTTATTTAAAATTACGAAAATATGAGTTAATTTACGCATTGGCGCGATTTGAATTTTGGCATATTTTCTAGAAGCGATTATTACGCCAAATTTAGTTTGCGCACTTTGTTACAAACTTCAATGAACCGCAACCGTTATTCTGAACCTTGAATTTCCAAATAAACTTTCACTGAGAATTATTCAAATAGAATTTCTTTGTTATCATATTTTATTAATAATTCCTAATAAATATTTATGAATAATATACGAAAAGCTATTTCTTAAATTTTTAAACTGTGGCAGATATTTAAAGAAAAATAAAACTAATTTTTTCCCTCTTTAAGATTAAATTTTTACCTTTGATTATATTGAAACTGTTGATGGAATAATTGTCGAAACTAAAAATTCAAAGGTAAATCAAAGTGAATATCGTGTAACGTTTCCGAGCTTTTATGGAAAAATAGCAAGACAGGATTGTCTTTTTAAAATTTATTTAAAACTCAACAACAAATTCATTCGTGATTAAATAATGGATGAATAGCGTAAACCGTTACATTGCTATATCTTACAGAAGGGAAAAAGCGAGTTTCCCACAGAGTTCTCTGACTACATGTCTATCCAACTCCACTGCTTCGTCTCTTCTCACAAAAGAACAGCGAACAGCCGTGAACAAGTCGGCATCATAAAAGCATTAGGGGATAAAGACCCATTAGCCTTCAGGACATTCTTCCTGGCCGAATCGCTTACACCCTGGCTCTAAAAATGAGTTTCTTAAAGTTAGTCCAAAACAGGAAGTCTCTAATAATAACCAGGTGGTTGTTTTCCTAATGATTCATTTGCTGTTACAGTTTGTCACAGCTTCCTTCCCTCCCCGAGGGGGGGGGTCTTCTGGACCATAATTACCACCATTAGAGTTCACCATATTGTTAATAAAATAAATTACAGTAAACACACATTTTTACATCAAACAGGTGTAAGTACCATGGATTAAACAAGAAATTATATTGAGGGCAGTGTACAAATAATATAACATACTTAGTGTACAAAAAATACTAATGACTAATTACATTCAGACAAAACAGAGCTTACCCCTTTTTAGACAAATATTACACAATATGCATTCTTTTACTTATATAGATTTACAGAAGAACCATACAAGACAGTAAAAAATATAAAATCAATATAATATCAAGTTTTTCGGCTTAGAGCATCAGCATTTTTATTGAGTTTCCCCGAACGATGAATAATTGTGAAATTGTATGGCTGAAGAGCCAGAGCCCAACGCATTAAGCGAGGATTATTACTGGCATTAGTTCGTAACCAAGTTAGAGGATTATGATCAGTTTGCACAATAAAGTCTTGCCCGTCTAGATAATAGTGAAGTTTCTTTATACCAAACACTATGCTGGCGCATTCCTTTTCAGTGGTGCAGTACTTTTTCTCTACCTCGGAGAATTTCTTGCTCAGAAATATAATGGGATGTTCTTCTCCGTTACTAGTGAGCTGTGTTAATACAACTCCCATACCATAATCAGATGCGTCGGTTTGTAGAATAAAGGGAAGAGTAAAATCGGGTGCATATAAAACTGGGTAACTTGTTAATTTCTCTTTTAATTCCGTGAAAGCCCTTTCGCTCTCAGCATTCCACAGAATATCACCCTTTACTGATTTTCCTTTTAAAAGATCCGTCAACGGAGCGGCGATTGCTGAGTACATCGGAATATAACGGCTATAGTAGCCCGCTAATCCCAGAAATGCTCTTATATCCGTTTTAGTCTTGGGTGTTGGGAAATCTCTTATAGCTTTGGTCTTAATTTCCGACGGTTTCCGGTACCCTTGGCCTACAACATGGCCCAAATAAAGGACATGTTTTTGAGCAAAACGACATTTTGAAGGTTTAATGGTCAATTTCGCTCTACTTATACGTTTCAGCACAATTTCCAGATGCTTGAGATGACATTCCCAGGTTTTTGAAAAAATAGCCACATCATCCAGGTAGGGAACTGCAAATTCTTCGCATCCATTTAATACCTCTTGCATCATCTTGGAAAAAAAATAAGGAGCGTTTTTTAAACCAAAACTTAACCGTAATGGCCTGTAAGTGCCGAAACTGGTTACAAATGCGGCATATCTTTGAGCATTAGGGCTTAAGGGTATTTGCCAATATCCCTTAGCTAAATCTATAACCGTGATATATTTTGCAGAAGCAACTTCTTCTACCCGTTCTTCTATATTGGGTAAGGGATAGAACTGGGTACGTGTGATTTCGTTTAATCGTCGGTAATCCACACAAGGTCGAGGGTCCTTATTTGGAGCTTCTACGAGAATCATAGGAGAAGTGTAGTCTGATTCCCCCACCTCAATAATTTTTAGGTCAAGCATTCGTTGAATTTCTCTTTTTAAAATTTCATTTTGTCGATGTGACATTCGATACGGCTTAGATCGTACCGGCTTATTACTGATAACTTCAATATCATGTTCTACGAGGTCTGTCATTCCCGGCTCGTTAGAAAAACTTTGCGAATATTTATTTAATAACCTCTGCAATTGATCTCTTTGAGTAGGTTCTAATAATTCTTCCAAATTGCTACTTTTAATAACCTCAGAATAATCGTAAACGTTTGGATTTGTATCAATATTAGGAAAATCTATTTCAGTCTCAATCTGGTCAGAACCCTCTTCGCTACAAGACAGGTAATTAATTACCTCAGGTCTTTTATAATATGGCTTTAACATATTGATATGATAAATTTGGGATCTTTCTTTTTTCCCCGGTAAGGATACGATATAATTTGTTTCGGATACTTTATTTTCAACTTTGCCCGGTCCTGTCCATTGAACCGAAAGTTTATTTGCCTTAGAAGTGGCCAAAATTAAAACCAGATCACCTTCTTTAAATTCTCTTTTTATGGCATTTTTATCATACCATTTTTTTCTCCTGAGTTGTTGATCTTGCATTTTCTCAACTGCCAACTCTTGACACTTTTTTAAGCGATTTATGAGTCTAAAAACATACTCGGTTACTGGTTGTTCCTCCTCTGGTGAATCCGTCCAATGTTCGTATAACAACGTTTCTGGAGTACGCAAATTTTTTCCGTGGACAAGTTCCGCAGGTGTGAAACCCGTGCTTTCATGCGTCACAGTTCTTAAAGCAAGAAGAGCCGCCGGTAGCACCTGTTCCCAATCAGAATCAGCCTCCAAACATAAAACTCGTAATATTCTTTTTATAGTACGATGAAATCTCTCCACTGGATTAGACTGAGGGTGGTGTACCGAACTATGACTAACTTTGATACCGAAACGTTCAAAAAATTCTGTGGTCAGATTGCTCATAAATGAAGTTCCTTGATCGCACTGAATCTCTTTAGGGAATCCCATTCTGCTGAAAAGATTTAACAACGCATCCACTATTGTAACCGAAGTTATATCTTCGATTGGAAGAGCCTCTGGATATTTTGATGCTACACATATAGCAGTTAGTATATATTTGTTTCCTTTAGATGTGGTTGGCAAGGGTCCACAAGTATCTATGTTTATTTTTGAAAATACTTCCGATATCACAGGGACTAATTTCAGAGGCGCTTTTTTTCTATCGTTAGATTTCCCCACTCTTTGGCAAGGATCACAAGTTCGAATATAAGTTTCCATATCTTGATAACATTTGGGCCAAAAAAAATATCTAGCTAGATTATCTTTGGATTTAGTTACGCCCAAATGTCCGGACACTTGTTCATGACATAAACTCAATATCTTTTCCCGACAAGTTTCAGGAATGACCAATAATTTCCGTACATTTCCTAAACGATCTTCTTGACACTTATACAGCAGCCCCTTTTCTATCTTGTAAATATTTGTCGAAGAGTTATTTTGAGAGTCTCTTGTCGCTATGTCAAAAAGCGGCTTTAAATCTTCACTCTGTTGCTGTAATTGAAGGAATTTAGTCTTGCTTATTGAAAGTAGAGGAGGTAGGTCATTGAACTCCGAAACGGGCAGGAGCGACTTTCTGTCTTCCTGTTCTTCTTGTTCCGTCCCCTGGGAAGTATAATCGTTCGCGAGGGAGGGAAAACTCGGTAGGGGTACAATATTCGTATGCTCACCCCTTTCTTTTGCTGCTTGAAGGCCTTTCTCTTCGCTATTGATCATTTGTCGGCGTTTCTGAGCCCGCGTCTCCACTGCGTTAACTTGGAAAAAGTATTCCTTATTTTGATTTTTTCCTAATTTTGCAGCCGTCCGATTCCCTAATATATAACGTCCTTGATCAAGCTCATTTCGTATGACTGCGGCCTTTGTTAATATTCGTCCAAATTCTGCTTCTATTTCAACATGTGCTAGGGGAAGACATATAGGTGATTCATCGAACGGTTGTTTTACCCAAACAGTTTCTCCTGTTAACATTGAAGGGGTAATGTATTTTTTACAGATCACATCAATGGATGCTCCAGAATCCCGTAATACAGGAAGATCGAACCCGTTAACCTTAGCCATTGTAGTGTATGGCGCTAAATAATCTTCTTCATTCTCTTGTACCCTGTTAACAACAGCCGTAGATTTAAAGTCTTTCTGAGCTTTCGGACACTGCGGCCTCAAGTGATCGATTGAGCCACAAGTATAGCACTTAAGAGGTTTACGTACTTCAAAATGACGCTCATCTTGATTTCGAAAAGTTTCTGTTTTTTTCGAAACTTTTTCCCCAGCCTGTTTATACCTTGGCGAATCTCTGAAATTAGGCTGATTTTTATTTCTCTTTTGCGACTCCGAACCATGAACTGGAGAGACCTTTTTCCGGTATTCACGTACGTTTTCATAATCTTCTAACAACTCGGCTAATTTATTTGGGGACGTTATCTTGGACCATTCATCAATAAAATGCTGGCGCACTTCGAAATTTACGCGACGCTTCATTTGATCCGTTATCATCAGGTCTTTTAAAAGTTCAAAATCATTAATTTCCAAGCCCGAGATCCATTCTTCAAAATAATTTCTTAATTCAAATGCGAAATCCCTCCAAGTGGTTTGAGCGTTTTTTTGGGTTTGCGAGAATTTGATTCTAAATTTTTCTGGGCTCAGTTTAAACCTTTTAAGAAGTATCCCTTTTATGTAAGCATAGTCATAAGCCTGTTCTTCTGGCTCTCGCATAATCAGCTGAACTATCTCTGTTGGCAAAAGTGTTAATAAAACAGAAACCCATTCTGATTGGTTTAGATTCGCCCTCTTTGCTTGGCGCTCAAACATGACTAGGTACAAACTAACATCATTCTCTTCGGGATCAAATTTTTGGATCATTTTTTGAAGTTCAAAATGGTTTCTTCTAGGCATACTTTCTTCCTTCCCATCAATTAGATCCTTAACTTTAGCGGCCTCCAATTTCATTTTGGTTATCTCGAATTCTCTTTCTTCTCTCCTAATTCTCTCTTGCCTCTCTTCGTCTTCTTTCCTAATTCTTTCTTGCCTCTCTTCGTCTTCTTTCTCGAGTCTCACTGACGTGATATTTTCCAACAGACTTTTAACTAGTTCCTCCTCGTAGGCTTCATTTCCCATAATCAGCTGTCTTAATTCTAATATCCTAAGCTGGGGTCCAACCTTTTCCCCTAACTCTTCAGCCAAGGATTTAAGGTCCTCTTTTCTAGCTTTTGCTAAGAATGCCATGATATACCCTCAACTTATACTCTAAATCTAATGAATCTCTCTCTCTCTCTATATATATATATATATATATTTTACAATTCTGAGGCTCAAAATTTAACTCTTAATTTTTTTTTCAGAACAATTTCTGGTATTCTAAACATACATTCAAGACAATTTACACTATACTGTGAACAGGATGCACTCAGTTGCAATTAGTTAAATTGAGAATTTAAGATAATACAATATGCTTTAGATAATACAATATTCACATTCAGATCATCAAAACTTTCATAGTATATTAAGGTATGCATTCAAAAGTAAATTAAAGTAAACGTATAAATACTCATAAATATCAATACAACCACAGTTTGAACGTAAGATATTAGTGATTTCTAAACTTTCTGTTAACACTTTCAACTGAAAATTTTCACTTCTCATAATTCTTACACAAAATGATAATTCATATTCTGTACTGAAAATCAAATAAACAACAGTTTAATTTTAAGCTACCAAGATTTACTTATCTTCATTTTTAACACAATGAACTGAAAATTTTTGGAATTATAATTCTTACGTACTTATATTTCTTACATGAAATACATTCTTACAAACTTATAATTCTTACATACCATAACAGTTTACATTTACTTCTAATAATTATAACGTTCAAGACGACTTAGAATTGATAATTCAGAATACCCTCTAAAAGATAGAATCTTTAGAAATATTACAATTTTACTCTTCAATTATAGAAGCATAATAGTAGCAAAACTCACAACAATTCACTCTATTAATACAACTTCAAATTCTTAAGATATTATTTAATTATAATTCCTGAATTCAAATTTCTAAATTTATACCTAAATTCTTAAATATATTTTCTTATCTGAAACATAAATATCAATCAACGCATTTGCAAGCTTCAACGAAACCAATATTTGTTAGAAAACATTTACCTGAAGTGACATAAATGACACAATAGAAATACTATAACTAATAACCTCACTGCCTCAATATAAAAAATCCAAGGTACTTACCCGCCTGGACTGTAGAGTTGAAATTCTGATTGAAGCCTGGAACATGAAAGTGTTGAATCTCACACTTAATTCTTTTATTGGACGCTGAAGGCACATGCACTAAATTACCACACAAACGTATATCACCACACTACACTTTCCCGACACTACAACTTAAAGATGCTGAAATTCTTCGGACAATGGCTGTCCCACTAAACTTCAAGCGAATTGAATTTCGGATCCTGGTGGTCCTCTCTTTCAGTCGGACTGACGTCTGGAATCTTTAGAAAAACACAAAGCTGAATTTTCTTTAGAAAAACACAAAGCTGAATTTCGGAGCCTGACGGTCCTTTCTTTCTTCCGGACTGGCGTCTGGAATCTTCTTTATAAATCACAAAGTTGATTTTCGGAGCCTGACGGTCCTTTCCCTCTCCCGGACTGACGTCTGGAACTTAAAAACACAGAGCTGAAGTTTGGAGCCTGACGGTCCTCTCTTTCTCCCGGACTGGCGTCTGGAATCTTCTTTATAAATCACAGAGTTGATTTTCGGAGCCTGACGGTCCTTTCTTTCTCCCGGACTGACGTCTGGAACTTAAAAACACAGAGCTGAAATTCGGAGCCTGACGGTCCTTTTTTTTTCACCCGGACTGACGTCCGTATTCTTTCTTTGTTAAGCACAAGAGTTCTCGTTCGATGACCAAACTAAAACTGCTTCGTGGATTTTCATCATACCTCCTGCCACCAAATTATTATAATCGGAACAAATTAATCAAAATTTATACTGATTCAAAGCCGAATTTTTAATATTTGTTTTTTAAGGAGTGTGTTCCTTCAGTTTTGGTTTATTAAAGCCTTAAAGCTGTCTATGTTTGGATTGATTATGTGTTTTTTTCTGTTAAAGCGAAAATGTACGATTTACTATATCGTAGTGCGTATATTTTAAAATTAAGTGTTTAACAAAATTAAGTTTAAGAGTTTGCTGGTTAAGAATATTATTATTATGTTAAGGATATTTTAACTTATTTATTATTATGTTAAGGATATTATTATGTTAAGGATATTTATGTTAAGATTATTATTATGTTAAGATTATTATTATGTTAAGATTATTATTATGTTAAGATTATTATTATGTTAAGGATATTTATGTTAAGATTATTTATGTTAAGATTATTTAAGTTAAGATTTACGGTACGAAAATTATAAGTTTAAGCGTCTGGTGGTTTCAATCATATCTCACTTTTAGCAAAAATACACTCATGGACAAAAAAATTAGCGCACAAAGAAATAATTGCGGGATCGTAACGAAACTTGCAATGAAAGTACATGTCGGGGAGATATGCAAATGATTAGAAATGCAGCCTAATTGCGCATTACGTATAGCCGGTAGAGGGCGTTGAACGTCGTACTCTGGGGAGTATAAAGCAGGTAACCAAAGCTTTGTTTGAGAGTGCTGAATCATTTACAAAGGAAGAGCTGAGGTAGACATGCCATTATGCCGTGTTTGAAGACAATATGAGCAGTTGTCGCAGTTTGAGTGAGGGAGAATCGTCAGGATGATGGAAACTGGGTGGTCAGGTAGGCGAGTAGCTCGTCAATTAGGCCGCTATGATTGTGTTGTGAGGAGGTGTTGGGACCAGTGGACTCGAGAGATGTCATGTACACGAAGACCAGGCTCAGGACGCCCTCGACAGACCAGTTGTCGAGAAGACCGCCACATCGTAAGAAATGCACGCGTACAGCCAACTGCTTCATCGGCCACCATCCAGGCACAGGTAGCACCTTCACTAGGGGCCCCTGTGTCTTCTCGAACCATACGAAGGCGCCTGGCGGAAGGACAATTGGTATCGCGGCACTCATTACGTGTGCTGTCCTTGATGCCCACCCATCGATGCCTTCGTTTGGAGTGGTGTCGAGCACGAGGAAACTGGACTGCAGCGGAATGGAACCAGGTCGTCTTTAGCGACGAATCCAGCTTCAGTCTTGGCTGTGGTGACAATCGTGTTCATGTGTAGAGAGCCCGTGGTGAACGTCTCAATCTTGCCTTTGCTGTACAGCGACACAACGCTCCCACAGCTGGTGTGATGGTATGGCTGCCATTGCTTACAATACACGGTCACCCCTAGTATTGTTCCGTGGCACCATGACAGCCCAGCGATATGTTCATGAAATCCTGCAACCACATGTGTTGCCACTCATGCAACAGCACCCAGGAGCCATTTTTCAACAAGACAATGCTCGGCCTCATACGGCAAGGGTGTCACAAGACTGTCTTCGCACTGTTACTACCCTTCCTTGGCCTGCCCGATCTCCAAATTTGTCTCCAATCAAGCATATCTGGGATCATTTGGGACGACGAGTTGGGTATCCCACGAGTTTGAACGAACTAGAGGCAAGGTTACAGCAACTATGGAACGAAATGTCTCAGGACATCATACAGAACTTGTCTGACTCAATGCCCGATCGTATCGCATCGTGCATTCGCGCTAGAGGGGGTCCAACGGAGTAATAACTCCTCCGTTCTTTTGCCTTTTTCTCTGAAATAAATTATCCTTTTTCTTTGATTTCCTTATCATTTACTTATATCAAAGCAGTCATTACGTATGTAAAATTTCGTTTCATTTTGACGACTCCTTCTTGGTGCGCTAATTTTTTTGTCCATGAGTGTATATGAAATAGATATTTTATAATAGCCTTTTTACAAAGAATGTTTCAAATAACTAGATTTTCCTCATATTAAAACAGACACTTTTAAAATATGATCTTTAGTATGTTCTTTACTGATCGTAAAAATTGTGAAAATTATATGGTTTAGAGTATTTAAACCAGATAGTAATATCAGATCATTATGTGGGACAGAATAAACACTAGATTCTGTTGAGCAGGAAAGTTTGACAGATGCTTAATTCTTTTATCATTTGGTAAGGATATTTTAGCTCAACTATTTATCTTCCAGGTTTTACGTACTTTGAACTAAATTTTTAGTTAAAATGCCTAAAAACTGCAAAGTATTCCTCATAAAAGATACAATTAAAGTTTCTAAGGAATTTGACAATATAGATGGTTGATATTTGCTCAGCGTGTCGCAGTTACAACGTTCTAATAAAATCATGTTCTTTCCTAAATATTATCTACGCTTGAAATGTAGGTATGCAAATACGCAGACATTTGTTATTAATATAAATTTAGTATACGAGTAGACTCGCTATTTAAAACAAAAATGTAGAAATTCTTGAGCGCCTAAACATGTTCTTTCAATAAGATATGTTGAAAGCTTCGAAGAAAATATATATGGGGAAAAGCCGGAGCTCAGTTAGCAGGAGGCAGCAGCTCTTGGAAATTGCAACTTTTATTGCTCTCTGATGAGTGCATAAAAGAGATTCTAGATTAAGTTCTCATTATAGAGCTCAAATGAAAACGGAAATAAAATCTGATAACCCATTTAATGCAAGACGAAAACTCGGGAAATCGATACCGATTTACGAGATAAATATAGTTTGCTGAAATCGTGAGTAAAGTATCTGCTCAGGGAATCGTTTGGCCTGATTTATTTCAAGTAAAAATTTGACTGTTTGACAGATTTAGAGTAATGATAAGACGTTTCCCTGAGCAGCCAAGATTCAAAAATGTCTTCAGAAAATTCGCTGCATATGAATTTTGATAAAGCGTAATTAGAGAAATTTTCATCAATATGCTGAATAAGTATATTTTGTGAAAACGAAAACAGAAATATGACCTTTGAAACTATTCATGCTGGTATCGATATATCAAATGAACGTAAGCATGATATTAAGCAGTCATGACATAAAGTCAATGTTAAAGTCTCATTGTTACACCGATTAAGAGTTTATCCAATTTTTTACTGTGAACACAGTATTGTATTTTATAATGTTTAATAAAAGGATATACGACGTGTCAGGAAAGCCAATACCAATTGTTAAGGAGAAACTATGTAATATTGTAACGTATTTTTAAAAGCGATTATGACACGTAATAGAAGCTTATTCTTTACCATTTGTGTTTCAAATAATTAAAGATATCTCCAGCTCTTAGCAAGGAAGAGAAAGCATTCTTGTCTTTTATTGAGAAAATGCTGAGTTGTTACTGCTTAATATGCATACTTGGAAGACTTGCTCAATGCTATTCATATTGCTATTATTTGTTTCTATCTCACTGACAGAGATTCCCGATATCACATATGATACCTCAAATAGAGATACTGCAACAATGTTTGTGCAAGCTTCATAATCAGTGGGCTTCTGTTGTGTAGGTTTGCTGATGCTAACAGACTGGAATCTGGATAAATTGCTGCTTTTCGGAATATGCTGTTTTGCGTAATATTCTTGAAGCCCTGGAAACAGAGGTTAAAACAAATGATTTGCTTAGAAACGATATGGTAATTCAACGTCCTGTTAAGAAAGATCCAAAAATTATTATTTATGATGTAGAATCTGATCTTTCTCGAGATGATCTTAAGATTATGATTAGAGACCAAAATATGGTCTTTGAAAATGGTGGTTTTGACTTAAAAGTTTCGATAAAAGGTAGAAATAACAAAGTATATTGGGTGGCCAGTGTAGATGCTAAGAATTATAGAGAACTTATAAAAGCAGGAAAACTTAACATAAGATGGTCTCGCCTCAGAATTAAAGAATTTTTGAAAGTAACTCAATGTTTTAAATGTTCAAAATATGGGCACTTTCAAACAAAATGCCTAGGACCGCAAATATGTGCTAAGTGTGGTGAAGCTGGGCATAAACATTGGGAATGTAAAGTTACTCCAAATGTATTAATTGCAAACAAGCAAATGAAAAGTAAACTGAAGCTTAGCGTTGATCATTCTAGCTTAGATAAAAATTGTCATTATCACAGACGACAAATAGATCTTTTAATCAGTCGTACTAATTATGGGTAGCAGAAGTGACGAATACTTTAAAATGGTTCAAATAAATTTAAACCACGCCAAAGCTGCTGTAAATCAGTTATATATTAAAGCTATTGAAAGAGACTATAAAATAGCCTTAATCCAAGAACCTTATGTAGTGGATAATAAAGTTCGGGGAATCCCGATGAAATTTCGAACTTTTTGTGACAAAAATTATCCACGAGCGGCAATCGTTCTGTTTGACAGCTCTCCAGCAATGCTTTTGTATGCTTCCTCGAATATAGTGGCTATCAAAATGATCATTAATAATAGAAATATAGTTTTTGTTACAGTGTATTGCCCCCTAACGACGCCTTGAATGACTATTTTATATTGTATTAACAGTATTATTGATTCGCATGAAGACTCGAAAATAATTATTTGCGGAGATTTCAATGCTAAGAGTTCCCTATGGGGTCCTTATGATCATTCAATAGATCCAAAAGGTGATGCTATAATTGAATTCTGCTCGACAAACAATTTGAATGTTCTTAATAGTTCTGATAGCCCGGCTACGTTTTCCGGTGCCAGAGGTGAAAGCTGGATAGATCTTACCATTGTAAGATCTTCTCTTGTCCTGAATTGGTCTGTTTCTATGGATATCTCATGTAGCGATCATCGCTACATTGAGATTGGACTTTTAAACAACTTACTTAGAGAGACGAAATTTGAACGTTTCTATATTAGGGATTTGAATTGGCTAAAATTTCGTGCAGAACTGTATAACTTTATAAATCAAGTTTTCAAAGAAAATTTAGAAAACACTATTAGGAAGCAAAGTGCAAAAGAACTTGAGTTAATGTTAATAACATTGAATGGATTAAAGAATTTCGTTGACTGCTGTTACCGCTGAAGAACTTGATGATCCACGAAAACAAACTGTATAAGCCGAAATCTTTATAATATGATATCAGATGTCGTGAATTTTATGTAGATTTTGGTTTATATCGATACAATACGAGACAAGGTGAGAAATACAAACATCGTTGAAACATTTCTAATTGATTTTTGTCTAAAATTTACTTCAGTCAAATGGTTGATATGAAATAAAAATTTAAGAAGTATATATTATTCATTTTTGGTATTTGTGTCATCTAATAAAAGTTTATATATTTTTTTCCAAATTCATTCTGATTGACCAATGGTTGATAATCACTTCTACATCTCAATGCGCCGCCCAACCGGTATAGTGGTTAGCGTCGCTGAGTGCGGTGCCGAACGGCTCGAGTTCGAATCCTGGAGAAGGCATGGATGTTTGTAAATGTATAGTGTCGGTGCGGCATGTCGGCACTCTAAATATGCGGCAAGCCGAAAGTTCTCTCATGTGGTTTGGTGGAAGGGGAGAGGGGTGGGAGACCCTCAGACCTATCCCCCCTGGGTGCTCTCCATCAAAATTGGGGGGGGAACTGAGCTATATTGCATTGTCAAATGTAAAGTGCTCAAGGTTGTTGCCAACGACAGGCGTAATCTAGCGCTGCTTGACACGAGAATTCTCGTGGGCTTCGGCTGACTCTGTCAGACAAGTGAGCATAAGCAACAACAACAACAAATCTCAATGCATTCGCTTGATATGACTTCGTTTAACTCTCGCTAACTGTTGTTAACTGAGAATTTCTATCGTTTCTGAAATAAGTTCCATAAATATAAGCAAAAGCAGAGAAGTATTGTGCGTTATACTTATAAACCTTCTTTATGCAACTAACAGAGTAAGGAAAGCTGTTGGTTTCGTTATAAAACATTTTAATTTATTCCTGTTATTTTACTTGTTATGTTTTCAGAATTTTAAGTAACTCTAAAAATGTAACCAAAACTAATTTAATAAATAAAATAAAAGTTAAATTAAATTTAAAAAAAATCGAAATAGCGCCTTTTTATGTGCCGTTAAACAAGATCTTAATCTACAAATGAAAGCAGTAATATTTTGAGCATCATATCAAACAATGAATAGATTCGGTAAATTTTCAGTGTGCATATTTAAATAAGCAAAATCAGATTTCATCCAATACGCATATTCAAAAACTTCTTTACACAAAAACAGATGTTATCATTTTTCATTTACCGAGCAAAAGGCTTTCATTCCCTTTAGCTAGCCAGTTTCTGTGAGAAATGTAGATAAAGCAAAATCCCTAAAAGTGGGAATAAGGTTTCCAACCTTTCTTTCGCTTATCATTTGATGGGTTATACAGTGCGGAACAGAAAAGGATAAAAATATGCAATCCAAACTTTTTTTATTGTAACTTCTAGTAACAGAGGCGAATGTTTTACAAAGATTAAACTTCATTTTTTTTGTTACATTCTTTGCTTTCACTCTAGAATTTTACATTACCATATTTCCTGATGTCATTTGGTGTTTGAGAAGACATTTTAAGATTACACAATCTTCACTATCTCAACTCAACAGTACAGCGTCTGTGTGTTTATACGATACTTCATCCTTAAATATTACATTTTCTTCAATGTAAGTACACTACTTGCTTTTAGAAAAAGAAAAATTTTATTTTTTCTTCTTGGAAAGATTTAAAACACTTGGGAAATGCCTTTTCGAGTTTGGTATAGATAGTTAAAAACAAAGCTTCTTTATGACACTTTTACAGAGGTAGGTATTTATTATTATGGAATATGATGATGTAGGTTTTAGAATATGGAAGCTGAAATACAGATTCCACAAATGTATTTTCTGTTTTGTTAAAATTAAGAAAATTTTTAGAATATTGTAATGGCGTGCTCTGAGAAATTTATAATGACTATATTCTCGTGGCACAAATAAATGAAACTCCACTGCACTTTTTTATTTATTCGTGCTCCCCCATTAGGCACTACACGGAAAGATAGGGATGCCCCTGAGGAATTTTTAAGGGAAACTGGCTCTTCTCCATGTTATACATGGGAAAAAGCACGAAAACGCTCATGTAGCCAGCCCTCTGTGCGGGACTTTAAATTTGAAGCGAACTACCAGTGATTAGCAGCTTTTACCGCTCGGTTTCCTGTTGGCACGAGACTATGCTTAAGTCTGAGAAGAATTTCTGCCTAGGAACACAGAGACGACGCCTTCGTTTTTGAATCAAAATGTATTAAGAATTATGTTATTGTTAACTAATCAGTACAATGATATGAAATATTGATTAATGATACAAAATTATTAGTGTAACGAAATTTTAGTCAAATAAAATTATTTTCGTACTTTAGTACAAATACTGAGTAATGAAATATTACCTTTATATATTTATTTTCAAGATTATATGCGCTTTAGACTTATTAAACTGTATTACAAATTGATGAATATTAATGTGTAAGCCTTAATACACATTGATGAATACTAAAAGAGATTTAAAAATATGCCACAATGTAAAAAAAGTGCAATTAAAGTTGTTACTCTTACAAGGGAATAAATAAATTGTACCTACTAATTAGTAACGATGAAAATATAAATTTATCCTAATTTATATTTAATGAGACATTTTAGATATTAATGACTTCGATATGTACGACAAGTGTTTTTTGTTTAATAGAAAGTAAATTAATAAGCAACAAAATTAAATTCTAACCGAATACCTATTTCAACTTGATTTCTCTAAATAAAACTCATTCCTTCCTCATTGTTATTAAAATAGCTAATTAGACATGTTTCATGAAACTTATGTGACAAAAAAGAAATTGCATTAGATATGAAGAAAGACGTAATGGTATCACTTAACCTTGAAAACTCTTTCGTGTCTGATCGCTAATGAGCATATGAATACGTTACAGAAATACATAACTGACTGACGTCGTCCAATTCTCGCTAATTAAAGATAAAACAAAAATACAAACTCAGTTATATTTAAAAAGTTAGGTAAGATATTAATTTTGTAAATTATGAATTATATTTTTTATGGTAATTATTTTCTATATTTTTTATAATTTCATCGATCTTCACCAGAATGCAAATTAAGTTGAGTTTAAACAGCCATTATTTAGTGAGAATGGATTATCAAAGCTATAGCTCTGTTGTCCTAACGGTTCAGCCGCCTTTGAATTGTGCATTTATGAAATGTTGTCTTAGTGACAGTTTCTTAAGTGATCAGCTGCTGTTTACTGTCTTATGTTACGTGTAAGTGCATCGCAGTAAAGCCAAAACTTAGTAGAAGTAATATTGATGGTGCCTGATGCAAGACTGAGTTGCCAAAATTATCCTTATTAGCACTTTTCTAAGGCAACTAATTGAATCCTCTGTTTAGGAATATTTAAGCGTAAAAATTCTATGTTTCCTGCGACTGTGAAAAAAGGATTTGCACTTTAAGATATCTTATGCTGTTCTATATGTTTGTAAGTAACAGGTGAGAGTTATTGTCAGTTTTGAGTTTAAATATGTAAACTACAAGCAATAGCAAATAATTGTTTATTGACTTCTTTTCTCTACATTTGGTAATTGAAGTTCAGTACAAATTTTGATTAATTTGTGGCGGTGATTAAATTAACTAAGCAAGATAAAATATTGTTAAGAACGTAAGCCAAAAGTCCATTGTTTATTTATTTTGATACTTAATACGGAAGGTAATAACAATGGGTTTGCCGAATAAAGCTTTTACGCACAGCTTCCTCGAAAAAGGAGATACTTTCCATGGACCCACGTTTGTTATGCACTAAAATGAAACATATTACAAAAATAAGTAAAACAAATTTTTATTAAAGTATTTTTAAGTTATTTTTGTATAAATTGCAACTTCACAACAGTGAAATTTGACAACATGAATATTAAATATCATCAATGTCTGGATGGACAATAATATGTATTGCTTCTGTGGTTTTCAAATTTTTCTTTTATGTTTTTCCCTAATGCTGCCATACTCTTCTCTAGAATTTACCGAAAATGTTCATTTCAAAGCTCATGACTAGAACAATCCACACGTCCTGATTAAACCTAGCTATGGATTAAGATGGTTCATTGTTGTTATTCCGTGATACTTTAACCAAAACCTGAGAAGCTATCTTGGATATTTTGGATCATTAACATCCTATAGAACAACAGATGAAACACCAACACCTGAAGAAAGATAGGGAAATATTATGTCATCTTCTTTAAAGATTTTTTTTACCCTGTTATCGTTTGTCTCTAACAAATGGCTATCTCCATGCTTTGCTGATGAGATTCGGAGTTCTGGATTACTTCTTGCATAATGAATATCGTCGCTTGCAAAGGGGTAAAATACAAATTTATTTTGCAAAATATTTCACGGCATATTTGAATTCTCTTCATAGAAACTGAGATTTTCCCCCTAGACTATTCCCATTAAGACGTTTAGATGGTATTCCACAATTTGCACAGAATTATTGGCGTACCAGCTGCCAATTTATCTCAAAGAGCTAGTATGACTTTGCAGTGATTGCCTATCAAATTTATCCTTATATCATGGACTTTTGGGAAATTCGTTGCACTTTTGTATGTTCAAAACTCTACTGTTCGGTCATGATACATTACAGAAATACTTCACTTGCTTCACATTACAGAAATACTTCATTCTTGCTTCACAAAGAGGAGAAAGCACTTGACAACCTTCAGTAAGTCGCTCGTCATTTCAAATGCATGCAGGATGAGTAAGCAATGCAACATTAATGTCCAGTTAATTATTGAAGTTGCTGGTGTGTAGTCATAAAGGAAGTTGACTGTGATGATTGTGTCCTTACATAATTATAAATAGAGCTGAATGAGTCACTGTTCTGTACCATAGCTCCGCAGATGTATAACTCTTTCATAGGGTCAATGATGGGCTACTTCCTTTCTAGAAATATTTTTCACAATTCTCATTTCTTTTAAGATTCTCATTGAAACTATCTTAATTTTAATTGTTTATGATCTTAAAGTGCCACTCTTTGGTTCACGTACGCTATTATGCACGTGATTTGAAACAGAGTTAATGAAAACATAATGCTACCATCTTGATTTGGATACGCCTCCTCCTTATATCACGGCCTCTAGTAGTGCAATGTTGTATTTCATGCTTTCTGCTGTGAGCAAGGTGAATCGTATATGATAATAAAAGCTCGTTCTTCATTTACTCAGTCGATATATGCCCCCTACAACTGCCATTGCACTTAGTTTTTAACTGAAAATGAACCTGTACAAGCTTTGTTCCTGCGCTAAAAGAAAGTCACTGCTCTTCCCTATTCGATCTTGGTGTATGATTGCAAAAGCATTGCCACTTTTAAAATTAATTTTCATGTTTCCTTGTGAGTGCAAAGTGCTAATACGGGTATTGCTTGATGAAGATGAATGTCTTGTATACATGACATGCTCCTCCCTGGGGTCGTTTATTGTACTGGTTGAGATTTGTACTATGACAGTATCAGTTCTGGGGACATATTAAATGCGAACTGGTTTCTTAAGTATAATCCATCAGGGCATGCAGCACGTTTGTTTAATTAAAACAAATTCTGAGTAGTTTGACGAGTCGTCGCTTCCCCGGAATCAGGTAGAATTTCGGCAGAGCTTCGGGCACGAGCTTAATGCTCCTTTTATAGAATATGTTTGCCGAACATGCTTCTTCCGCATAATACGTAATCGAGCCTAAAGGATTGTCGCTGTAGTTGCATTAATGAGCAGAAATGTGTAAATAGATTTTAATGATACCCGGAATGAGAATGACAGTAAACTAGAAGGTACAGACTTCCTGACCTCATCTTTAAAAAGACCTTAACACAGAGTGACGCCTTAGCATCTAGGGGCGGTCTACTTGGGCCCAACCCCAAAGTGCTCTCCCCGGCGACAATGAATACAGTCATGTTTATGAGCATAAGACAGGGCTACCAGGCATCAGCTGCTCACCGAAAAACTAAGACAACGTCAGTCTCCCTGAGCTGACCAACGGAGGCGAATCCCAGAAGACAACCTTAACAATATGAGACAAGTAGCGATTGCAAAGCCCAAGAGAGACTTGAAAGCCTCGCCCCCAGCCTTGCCTAGACGGACCACCGAAGAATCGGTGGCTCTAGTTTTGTGAAGATAATTGTGTACCCCAGGACCCTAGTCTCTCTAAATACAGATATTAGCCAGAGCGCTGGGGGTTGCCCCCCAGTCGATTGCCGGGGGAACGACAATAATACGTGTCAGTACACACGATTTTTAATACAAACAGCTTTTAAACAGATTTCAACTGAATGGTCAACTGGAACATGCATGTTCTGTGCGTCATCATATGTACGTAAGGGAATAGATTTTGTGTTATAATTGTATGTATAATTTTTTAGAATTTATTTCTATCCACAACAATGTATTAAATATCTCCTAAGCTAAGATTTGGTCCTTTTAGATCAAAATTTGCATTTTATGCCACTGTGTCTTTCTACATAATATTTCAATAATCTCCCTGGAGTATTTGTAAACTTTTACTAAAAATTATTATATGCATCTCATCCACACACAGGTGACGAGGACGGGGACACGTGGTGTCTAACAAAGGTAAGCAGGTATATGTCCCACGCTCTCTACTATGAAGGCGCGTGAACAAATAGGAAATTGGATGACGTTACGTGAATGCTTTAGTTGCATGAATATATAAGCATTAGCTGTTAGAATGCATTGAAGATGCTTTTGGGCGCACGTTGCCATAATTCTTAAGTACATCAAATGCTACTACTACTAATAAAAATAATTCTTAAATGCATCAAATACTACTACTACTCCTAATAATAATTCTTAAATGCATCAAATATGATCTCTCAATTAAACACATTAATACATTGGATGCATGATTAAGTTACATGAATGCATTAGTTATGTACTTGAGAACCTGATTACAGTATGATACTTGAATACAATAAACCTGTTTACATTCATTATTCGGGAATTTGGGTTGTTTGAGTACGTATACTATGGGGGAAAAAGGGATAGTTCTGTATCTCCCGTTCCACTGGGCCGATTGACGAAATTCAACTTGCGTTTTTCATGCCGCGAAAGCGCGACTTAGGATATATATTAGATTTATATATAACATTGTTCTAATATAGGTATTTTGACGCAAAATCGGACTTTTTCTGAAATGACATGCCAAGTGTTTTCCATATTTCGATTCTACTACTCAAATTGTACCAAACAACGCCGAGTTTTGTAAAAATCGCACCCGTAGTTTTTAAAAATTAGCTTTCAAATTTTAGCTCCTCAATGTTAATTGAATTTGATATATATTTAGTAGTATCTCTTTTTTATTAAACTTCCTTGATTCCTTCTTCCAGAATTCTAAATTTATGCTGAATCCAAATACAATTCGCACATTTTTATGATTTATTTTTAAAATTTGTATTTTAAAATATTTTTATAAATGTTTCGAAAACATTTTTGTATTATAACCCATAATGTTTTTAACATCATCTTAAAGTAGATTCATTTCTAAGCTATCTGCAAAAAATGAAAAGTTTTTTATTCAAAATTTTCTAAGATATATGTGAATTTACATATTGGAGGGTTTTGGAATTCGGCACCTTTTTCTGAGAGATAATAACGTCAAATGTGGTTTACGCATTTTGTTAAAATTATTTGAAAGTATGAATGATGATTTTTTTCTGCTCGACTACAATAAAAAAGAAAAGGAAAATAGGTTGCTATAAATTAAGAAGCTCGCCAAGTAAATTATTCTTGGCGAAAACTGAAAAAAATACTCCAAGTTGCATTTTTGGAATTTCGCGATAAATTTCACAACAAAATTTTCAAAATTTAATATTTACGCATAATTTGAGTGGTAGGATCGAAGTATGGAAACAATTGGCATGTCATTTTAAAAAAGTCCGATTTTGTGTCAAAATACCTATGTTAGAATGATACTATATATAAATTTAATGCATATCATAAATCACGCTTTCGAGACATGAAAAACGCAATTTGAATTTCGTCAATTGGCCCAGTAGAACGGGAGATACAGAATTGGCCGCCTCTTTTTTTCCCTCAGTGTGCATGTGTTGATATGCTAGATATATGATTATGTTATGATTACTGATTATACATTTGAATACTAGTTATATACTTGAATACTTGATTGCAATAAAAACACTTGATTAGTAAGAGCTGGGACCTTCGATGCCGATATCAGTAACTGTATGAGTAATCAACTAAAACACGATATCAGTTACTGTATAAGAAACGGCATACAGTCACAAAGCCTTCCGGCGACGTAGAAATATTTTAATTCTGAACTCAATAATGAATTTAATTCTGAACTCAATAACTGCCGGCATTAAGTTTATTTTGGTCGTTTAATTTAATTATCTAAGACATTTCGCCGGTTTAATTTTTTTTCAAATGATTACATTAGGTTTTCTAAATGATCACAATTCATGATAAAGCGTACAAGGATTATTTGCCTTGTTGGAAAGTTTTTGGAAGCGAAATTGGCTTGTTTCACGATAAAAACAAAAAGCCCGGGAATTTGCGTTTGTGGGAACCTAAGCCCGAGACGAACTAATAGGATTCTTATGTTTCATCCAAATGGATTTAAATTTATAATGTTCATTTCAGATAATGCGGGAAGCAGATACGTTATATGTTGAAACGTTGATGTATATTTACTAATGAAGCTAAAAGCGTCACGGTTTAGCACTTTAAACGTCTCAAATAGATGGTTCTTCCGTGAGTCATAGAGTATATCCGCTTCAGAAAAATGTTAATTCCTTTTTGTTAGATTATCTAGCTGGTCCTTTCTTTTTAATTCGTACTGACCATCAAATATTATTCTTTGCTTCATGTATGCCGTACGTCTGACCTTAAAAATGTGAATGTTGCAAAGAACCATTTTTTAACAATAGGACACGTTAATACATAGCTGTAGCAGCACATGAAAAAATTCCTAATAAGAATATGATTAAAAACGCACATCTAAATTAATAAACTACAGAATACGGAATATCGTTAATCGAAAGTAAAGTGGGACTGAATTTAAAGTGTTAAAAGGGAAAAAACACACATAAGTAGCAAACTTCTGCTATCGAGAAAAGGAATAGAAAATTGTTGCCCAAGTATTTTGTTATTATAAATACTGATTATAAGAGCATTTTAAAACACTTTTGGAATAATAATGGTGCACTTTGTCAAAGTGTCTGTTTAGCTTTTTTAACATCGACGAAAGCCGTAATATGTTGGCGAGATGAAATAGTGGAATGACAGCAAAAAATAAGCCCTTATTGACTAATTTTTTTTAATCTCAGAAGCTACGAACAGGCAGTCTAGAGCTCGATGTTTGGCAAACTAATTCCTTCAGGAAAATTTCGATGCATCTTATGCCGAACGTTGCAGAGAAAGTGAAAAATGGAAATCCTATACCAATTTAACAAAGATTTGCAATGAAATCAAATGGACACACTTCCTGCATAAAGGAGTTATACAAAAAACCGATAACCATCTTAAAAGATTTTGTAGAAGGCATTTAGTTTTCAACGAAGCCCGGTGGCGCAGTGGCTAGCACGTCGCTAGCAGGTCCGGAGTTCGCTCTTCGGGATGGGCAAGTTTGACTCAGCCTTTCACCCCTTGAGGGAGTTGATAAAATGAGTTACAAATGAGTACAATGTGATAAAATGAGTACTAAACTGAGGAGGGTCCTGCGACAAGTTGACTACTTGTCAGGCGAAGATGCGCAAGCATCCCGGAGCCCAGGTCTAGAAAGTAGATAACAGGGCACTATCTCTAAGGGCTGTTTGTGCCATCGAGTTTAGTTTATTTAATTTTCAAAGCACGCGATCTGAAACAATTTTAATTTTGAAAATTTGAAAGCCTGTCTGGTCTAATTTCGGCGATATGAACTCAACTGGTACACATCTTTAGGGAACAGAAAGCTATACACACAAAGTTAATAATTTTATTTTAACCATACTATACATTTCTGATAACCTTCTGATAATCTGTGACACACGAAGAAAAATTATCTTCCCCCCCCACGAAATAAAATCTGAAAGGTTTTAGATTTTTGTATCGCCCGAAAGGGTTTGTTAATGTTTTTTTTATACTCTCATTGAGCTCGCAGTCTACTAGTCTACTCTTGCACTCACTTCTGCTAAACAATTTTGTTTTCTTTTTAGCTTTATTATTAAACATCGCTTTCTTCTCACTTATGCCATTTGCAATTTAACATCAAATTCACAAAACTTTTATTAGCAGCATAGTAGTATTTGTTTAGAATTCCCGATGCAGAGTTAAGTATGGAGTACATTGTTATATTTTTTTCAGTCTCTTCACAATTCCTCATATCAATGTTCACTTTTATTAGTAAGATGGTTTACAAAGTCTTTCTTAGTCATTTTTATTATTACAGTATTTTTTGTTAACTTTATTAAATATCACGTCCAACAGCAAAACCAGAAAATATTTAAAAATAGCATATCTTTAGAATTTCAGATAGGCAGTCTCACGCGCTGGCGATAAAAATATTTTATTCCGTACCGTGTTGCCACTGCTCGCTTTCAAATCGTTGAGTTGGTAATCAAAAATTCATTAAAGTTTTACAAAATATAAAATAAATAATAAAAAAATGAGATAATGTCATTCTATGAAAATATTGAACATTTTTAGCATTTTTGTTGTTTAAATCAATCCTATGCAAAATTAAGAAACTAATATTTTTAAGACTTGCATTTTTGCTTTCAGATAGGTTACGTCTTTAGTCTCACCCACAATAGGCAGATTAAATTTCAAAGGTAAATAGCTTAAAGTTTGCCGAATGGCAAGAGATTCGCATGAAAATTAAAATGATGCATTTATAGTGACTTGACTCAAAATCCCATTTTGGGACAAATAGCGCCTTTTGGGCTAAAAAAATCAGTAAAAAGTATATTTGAAATTAAAAAAACATTTTACTATAACAAACAGAAAGTTTATGTACTATCAAGCCAAACTTTACGCAAGCTAGAAATCGTATTTCAGTTGAAGAGGGGTGTCTTGTTATGTTTCGACGTTCCTCTTTCTGCCTCACATGCTGCCTCATGACGTTTTCTACGGAGTTAACACTGCCAATTAGTTTTCAAATTTTCTAAATCCCGTATTCAAAACTTACTTTTACGGTAAAATCACTTACGAAAATATTTAATAATGAGAAGGTACGTTTTTTGATTAACACCCATTCCTATCAATTTTGGACTAATTTAATATAATATATATCCGATTTCTGAGCTCAGTTAAAGAAATACAAACTAACAACATATTGTGAAAATCTATAAATATCTGATTCCCGGGTTCAGTTTTCGGTTTTGTATCTAAACCACAGAAAATACTTCGCCAAAAGTAAAAATTGCCCTTGCTTCACATTTTGTAAACATTTGCCGATTTGACAAGGTATAATAAGCAACTTATTGTATACCCATTTCCTGAAACAGGGAGTAGCGATTTCATTCTGCGATCGATCTTAGCATTAACAGTTAAAGATAAATCATAAAAATGAATTGGTGTAAGCCGTTAAAACTGAACAATTTGTTAGAAGAAATGAAGTAAATATTATAGGTTATACAAGATATGACTTCGTAGAGAAAATGAATTATAGAACCAGGCACGACGGACCATTCATTCTTTCTCTGTCCGAACATAAATTCGGAAACCTCGGATTAATAGATTGTGTTACATCCATTACATCACAAGTGAACGTACGAAAAATATATTAATTTCTTACACTATTCCCTGCTCGTAAACGGCAAAATGAGGCTTGGAAACTTCCAGTAGAGCAATTGTACTCGGTGATAAATTACAGTCTATCAGTTTTAGTTCACGTATCAGTTACAGAGAATTGGCTGGGCTTCAAAGCGAGATATCGTAAGAATGCCTGATGTGACATTACCGATCTCGAATTTGGAACCTATATATTTTCAGAACTAAATTCTTATCCATTGTCCCACGATGGCCTCATTAGCAATGTTTCCATTCCTTACAATTTGAAGCGTTGGGGAAATTTACTGACTTGTATTCAAGGAAAAGGTTCTAAATGTAAGAAAAGAAAAGATTTTTCAAGTGCCTAGAAAGTAACTTAATAATGTGCAGCAGAAATCCTGGTTTAACATAGGTTTCACCGTTTTAGAAAATTTTGTCTGCGATTTGTTTTCCTATCAAGGAATTTCTTAATAGTTATTCATAATCTGTAAAAGAAGGAAAACTGCAGAAAAGGTTTCACGTGAGGCTGAAAAATATGCCCTAAATAAATAATAATTTGGTTATATTATATTATAACTAAAGCTGCTGGCAGAAAATTTCTTACAGAACAGCAGTACTCAAGTAAATCAGGTTTACTATAGCTTTAAAACAATCGTATTTACTATAGCCAGTTTTAGAAACCACTGGCTGCATTTTCTTTTCCAATAACAAATTTTCTTAACAATTTTTCATTATTCATCAAACAAAGAAAACTACGGAAGAAATTTCATATAGTTTGAAAAATGTGCCCTAATAATTTGGTACCGTAAAGTTACAACCAAAGCTGCTAAACCAGGATTTGTTACAAAAGAAGCATGCTCAGGAGATATAAATGGCGAAATAAAGTTTTATCAAACGCGTTTAAAACATTTAGCCTTGATGATGAAAGAATCACACTTTGAAACCGTTTGCTGAATTTTACTTTCTGACTAAAAACAGATCTCCATATAAATTTAGTGCAAAAGAGTAATACTAAGTATGTAAGGAATTTTCTTCCTCCTTACCGCGTGCTTTCTTGTTGTAATTAGAAACACGCCAGACTAGCCTTTGTGAATTCCAGAGTTTGAACCTCAGTGATGAAGATGCTGGTTCTTTGTAATTCCCGACTTTAGAAAATTCTAAATAGACTCTATAGTAGCGTCTAATTAAAATGTGGAGGAAAATAATTGGCCACCAACAAGATTTGATGTTTTAGGTATCTGCCTTCCCAGTCATGCTTTAACACATTGATTGCCGACACGCGTAAGGGTAAATTGCATGGGTGGGCCAAATCTCACATTCAAGTTTTCTCTTAAAATAGAAATGTCAAGACTAAGCATATTTTTAATTCAAAAGCTAAGTTGGAAAAATCAATAACTGCAGGTTATTATGCATAGGACACAACGTGGTACTTTATTTACTTTTATTTACTTTTCAACAGTAGTCTGAACTTTCCAGAACACTGGAGCACATATTTATGTATTTTGAATAACATTTTGTAAGAGAGCAAAATTAAAATTATTTCAAAAATCTTAGAACTTTGTGCATTTTTACGAGTAATGAAGAAGTAAATTTATGATATTATATACGTTTGTAATCTGGAACCAAACTGAGCAGAGTGATTTGGAGGCCGAAGAAATTTATATTTCCATATAAAGTCCAGAGAAGGTGATCCAACAGTGGTGCAAGTTGCCACAAACTTGAAGGCTGCTGTGACCAAACAATGGATCATTTTCACCCAAAATACTCCTACATGAGGCAGTCAAGGTGCTAAGTGGTGGAGAATATAAGGTATTTTCTCCCTCCTTGCTGCGGGCTTTATTTGTATTATTGGAAGCATGTCAGACATTCGAATCCTGATGAGAGCCTTGCTCATTTTTTGCGGTTTCCTGGCTTCTGCAGGTTTTAATGACTCTATACTCATCTATATCTCCGATAATCTATACGAACAAATATATTAACAATCTATACGACAAAATATATTAACCGTGTATCTATGGACTTCCACGAAGTATTTTGTATAATACACTTTTAAAAATATTTTTTTATGATACTGAGTAGAATGCGTTCACACCTTCTATTAGGAGAACGTATTTAACATGCACTATAATTTTATTTGCGTTTTTATAGTTTATTCCGTAAATCCATTTATCAGTTAAGGGGACATTTGTTTTCTTTCCAAGCATTACATCACTTTTTGTGTAGGGATTACGGATGCGCACTAAAATTTTATTTTTTACCCATGCGTTTCTCGGTTACCTTCTTTTTCTGCACATCAAGGTTGTCAGGATTAGAGTGCCAAAGGTTGATTAGCACGCAAATCGATCTCGTGGATAATTAATTATATAGACATGTCCGGAGCGCCCGTAAAAAAACTCCTTCTCTTCATTTTCCTTATTCTTATTTACATTTTCACATCTTATTGAGTAAATTGCTGCTATTTTCTCTTTACTCGTAACAATATATAACAGTAGTTTCTTTGAAATCTAGTTGCGAATTAATAACTTTTAAAAAATCTGTGTTTAAAGTAGAATTAAAATCTTCAAAATTACAAATAGTATAGAGTTAAATCCCTTTCGAGTAAAGACAGCTCAGCGTTATTTGAAATCAGTTTTATTATAATACAAATTTCTTTTGACGGATGAAATCTAACGATTTATTCTGCTACAATTACTGAAGAAGCTAAAGAAGTTGAAGAAGACGATTAGTGTTAAAATGTTAAAATAAAATTGCTAAAATAAACAGCTGCTGAAATGAGCTGGAAATGACTGACTATAGATAACGCTGCATTATCCAAGGTTACTGTACTACAATATTTGCTCCTGTGCAACGTCACTGGTTCTTCAACTGCTCAAAAGTAACTACTCACACTTTGTGTCTTCTTTCCTCTGACTAGTGTAAGTGACATAGGCATGCTGTATTTAATTTTACATATCGTGTTTTTACGTCTCGTACGGTACATTACGTATCGTTTATATGTGGTATTTATCGTTACGTTCTTCTTACTAACGTTCAATTCCTCTTAAAGGTTTCTCTAAAATCTTATATCCGACTGCTTTACTCGTCGACACACGATTTGGAACCTTAAGCAGTGCACAGTTTTTTAAAATTTTAATACAATGAATTAATATAATGAATTACTAAAGCAATTACTATTTCTTATTTATTGATTTATTAAAGCAGATTAATTTCAATGTAGGATCCACTGAAATAAAAATTCCATGCTACTATACATCGCTTTCAGAAAAGTTTAAATTTCTTAGCATAGTAGTATTTACCTATATAATTTATCTATATAATGCAAAATTTTCCGTTTTCCTCGGATAATTAATATTTCGCACTTGAACTATTTATTTATAAATGCCCCTCACTGGAAAATAAAATATTATTTAAATTACTCGCATTTTAAATTGAATTTATTGCACTGACTCTTTTGAGTGAAACTGATTTCGAAAGTAATTCATTTCGTAAAAAAATAATATATTGTAACTTAGCATTTTCTATAAAAGGTAATTTGGGAAAACGTCTATTATATAGGAAAATTTCTTGATATCATTAATGCAAAATTTCAAAGAAATTAGAATTTTGGAGTAAACATTTATTAGTAATTTCTTTCAGTAATTTCTTAACTGCAACATTCGAGATATAAGAATTTTACATGGTGAGTGCAAACAAATTCGTTCGTGAAATGATATGGTTGTTTAATTACGGCAAATTACACTAAGGCTATCTGCCTAAAGGGAAAATTGCCTTCCTGGAGAATTTCTTAGATTAGTTTGGTTTATTAAATTACGATAAAGCACTCGAGGGCTATCTGCCTAAGGGAAGATAGACTTTCGTGGAGGGATATCTAAGGGAAACTGGTTCGTATATACGCTACGCAAGAGAACAACTAAGAAAATCCTCATGAAGCCAGCTTGTGATTCGGTCCCCGAACCGAACTTCATTTACACGTCGGCCGCTGGTGGGAAAGGACTTCTTAAGAGAAACTGGTTCACATTTTCATTACACATCGATCATAAGAAACGTTTATGGGGTCTAGATGTGGATATTTTCAAACAGGACGATGCCATAGAAGGTACATCGAACTTGTCCTGTCAGTAGCTATATTTTTAATGCATCTTGCTGGGGGCAAAAGAATAGGCAATAAAAAAAATAAAATTAATGAAATTTGAAATGCGACTGAATTCAACTGATATGCGATTAAGTAAGCTTTCGTTACATTTTTATCTAGTTTTGTTAAAGCCATATTATTTTTTGAACATCATATGGCTGTCTATTGAAATCTCAGAAGAGAATTTATTGATTCTCTCATGTTGCTGTCGCGAGGGCCTTGCAAATGGGCTCGAAAGGTGTCCGCCGATAACATGGCGGACGAAAACGTCGCGAAGAAAACAACTCAAGGGGAAAACGTCGTCCTGCAAAACATCGTGGGATAAAATAAAGTAAAGAGAAAACATCGCAGTTCTAAAAGCATCGTGGCACAGAACATCGTCGTCGAAAAAAATGCGGTTAAAAAATTCCGCAGTTTAGAAACATCGCCGTTGAAAATTTCGTGGTAAAAAATAAAGTACCTACAAATCATCGCATGACGATAACATCGCAGACATGCGTTTTTCAGGCTTTAATAATTGCAAAATTTAATGATTGTTTAATAACTGTAAAAACTCGCATAATGACTTGAGAGCACAAGATGGAAAGAAGGATCATTTTCCCTTTCATATTTTTTTTATTAACTAGTAAATATTTGCTGAAAATGTAAATTGGAAACTTATGCATAGAAAAATAACGCAACTTATAGCACTTAATTTTAAACTGACATAGTTAAGTAACAGAGATCATTAATAAATTATTTTTTATAAAGTTTTACTGGTAATTTTTCATGAAAAGTATAATCTAAAAATGAATAGAAAAGAAAAAAACATGGAAATAAAAGTTATCTTTCTTTCCACCTTGCTCTCATAAATCATTATGCGAATATCCATTAACAATTATTAAAGCCTGAAAAACGCATGTCGGCGATGTTATCGTCATGCGATGATTTGTAGGTACTTTATTTTTTACCACGATATTTTCGATGACGATGTTTTTAAACTGCGAATTTTTCGAACCGCTTTATTTTCGACGACGATATTTTGTATGACGATGTTTTAGAACTGCGAAGTTTTCTCTTTGTTTTATAATCTCCCACGATGTTTTGTACCACGATGTTTTCGCCTCGCGTTGTTTTCTTCGCGACGTTTTCGTCCGCGATGTTTTTGTCTGTAACAGGCTCAGAAATTATTAATTAGTTTTTTTAATATGATAAACATATACTGTATCTTAAGACAAAACGATCTCGAAATTTCAAGCGAAATGAGCCCTTTGCTTTTAACCCCCCTCCATACACACTGATTCAGCTTATAATTGCTTGGCATTCTGGATACGTCCTGATGATTTATAAGATATGTCTAATCTCTAAATTGCATTTATCTCATTTTAATCATTGCGTAAATAGCACTTATTTCGTGTTTCTCCATTCCTATTGACTATTCTGTAAATAGTTATTCCTCTTGGGTTGTAAGTATTCTGATATTCTTTACAAGTTTCCCTGCCTCATCGTACCATTTATCTTCTCTCATGTTTAATCCTAAACTCCGTTCTACATGATGCTACCGTTTATTTTTTTCCATGCATAATGGGTCAGTCATCCATTAGGTTTAGTTAGCTTTTCGAACAAAATCTCCATTATCGGAACTATCTTTGCCATTATGCTGTTGTGGAAAAGCGAATATGAGTGTCTATAAATGGAAAGTTTGTCATCTAGAATGACTGAAAGCCTAGCAGGAAAGGAGTCATACACTAAGTTCATCCCCTGGAGCTGCGTACACTGCGTTAGTATTTTACAATAATAGTAACGGCTCTGCGGGCACAATAACACTTACGCGATTCCTACGGTCAGAAAAGGTAGCATATGCTGTTCCGAACGGTCGTGGCTTAGGTTATCCGAGTAGGATAACACAATGGACAGAAACACGGTCTCTACAGTTTGCCTTCCTCCTTGGTGATTTCCTAGACCCAAGGTCTGGAGGAACGCCTGGTAGCTCGGCTCAGCCTTGTGGGCTGAAAGAGAGAGTTCTTAAAAGTTTGCATTGAGAGATAAATGCAGTCAATTTTGTCTTAATATCAATTCTGTCCATAACTGTTTGTTACTTTGCTTGTAAGCTTTCATCAAATACATTTTACAGATAGCAAGATTTCAAAATCATGTTTCTACGTAAACAGTTTCCTTCGCATTAAACAGCATGACTCTGCTCTTTGAATGTTATGGTCGTAAGACATCTTTTCTTATTTTCTAAAGTGTTATACAACAAGAAATAGTTTATTAAATTTTCTAAAATATCTTTTAGCTATTCTGATTCATAAAATACAGTTGTTCATTCCGTGAACTGTAAAAGTGAACGTAAATTTTCCAATCCTTCCAATGGACTTAAATATTTTTTACCTCCGTTTCAAAACAGGAGGAGGAGCAATAAGCTTTCTGAAAGCTTCTTTTTTATCTAATTTAAGCTAACTCAAAGTTCTTAATTTATCTATGTTTAAAATTCATTCTACTAAACGGCAAAAATTTCGACTCATTCAGCCATAATTTTTGTCAAGGCTCCCTGTAAGATGAATTTTGTTATCTCTTTGAAATGTTTAGGCATTGTTATGATATTAATTCTTAATTGTTACTTGAATTATTACTTGCGTCATTTGCCGCTGTAGTAGTTGGTGACACGGTCTATCGTATCGATGTGGCCGGGCTCGAGTTCCGTAAAAAAGCGATAGATATTTGTAAGCACACACTGTCTGTTCGGAAAGGGGGTACTGAAAATACACGTAACACAGAAAGTCCTTTCGAGAGCCTGTGGTAGGGGAAGAGGGATTGGAAATTCTTCGACCGTCCGGTGGGTCCTCAAAATTAGGGCGAAGGCTTAGGTGTTTCACACTTTACACAGGCGCGTGGGCATGACATATGCTTTTACAGATGCGAGATAGAAGTTCCGTGAAAAATAGTTTGTAAGTCTTGCGTGATTTTCTTCTGAGCCACAGCGTGCAAATAAAACCAAGGATAGAGTGGATTTCAGAAACTACTGTTCAGAAGATGTAGAAGGGCGAGAAATCGTGAATAAAATTCCAAGCGGCTAGGATCATGAGGTTATGAGCTAAAGTGAGCTGGAGGCCTAGTGGAATGTAGCTAGAGATGTAGGTTGGCGGAGCTTTGAAGTCAGGAACCAAGAGAGAGGCTGGAAGCAGAGTGTAACTTTGTGCAGTTCAGGCATTATTGGGTAGTTCGGGGGTCTAATCAGAGTCATATGAATTTAGAATAGGGTAAAGGAAAAAAGTGAGGGATTAGGGGATTAGTTTTAATTAATAAATGTAATTGGCGTAATTTTTATTTTGAAAAATCAAGATGATAGTTAAAGTAAAATGTAACAATGGTAAATTATTAAACTGATTGAAAGTGGCTGTAGAGAAACCTTAGTTATGACAGATTTCGAGCATAGTATGTTTAAACTGGGACATTATTGTTAATTTCATTTATGATTTCAAAGAACATGGCTATCTTATCTACTGTATCCGTAAGAGTTTTAAGCTTTGGCATGTAATTTTTAAACACGTTGTTCATGATGCATATTTTGTTTTTGCCAAAGATATCGTTGAGTTCTGTTAAGCTTTTAAAGAAACTTAAGAACTCTGAGAATTGAGATTCTCCTTGTACATTGTGCATAGAATTAATAGAGAGGGAGCGATTGTTAATTTTGCTTGAGTTATAATCATCCTGGCTTTTAGGAATATTAGAAATACCAGCTATATTAATTAGAGTCACACAGTGCATCGCGTGCAGCAGATGCCGATGTTATGAGATTTTCAGTAATTTTAGACATGGCGTTCGTGGTGGACGTTTTGTCATATCGGCCTAGGAGATTCCTTGTGTAACTGGATTGCCTTTTCTGGGTAATTTACTTGGGGAACTTTGCACATCCACGGTAGGGCACAACGTGGTTTCTAAGGCAGTTACTGCACTTCGGTGTTTTTCAGATGAGTGGTGCACTTTTAACAATTATAGCATTGTGGCACCTGACTTTTTGAGAGATATATTTCCACTGTGATGGCAAAGAGCATAAGATCTTTGAGTTCGTATATCTTGTCTGCGACCTAATTTCTTATAACTTGTACCAAAGGCAAGGGGGTTTCCGTTCTTCTGTTCTTCTTGTGAGCTGTGTTAACAATATTTTATTTTTAGCGGTAGTGAAGAGTCCACAGATCCCTACTTTGATGGGGCGTGTGTAGTCTGCATTAATCATGTAGTGTTCGATATTTCTATTTGGCAATAAGGCAGCAACCGACGGTCTTCAACACTGTGTGGCAGTATACTGAGTAACTCGCCATTACGTTTTCCCAGGAACTTAGCTATCGGATAATGTTTTGAGAAAATCTTCATGCGTAAGATCATCGGGATTAACCATAATAGGCTGGATAGCCTGTGATTGCCTGGAGGTCGTTTGCTGCTGCACAGCAGGGTCGATTGGAGTGGCATTAACATTAATTTCACTATTTTATTTAATAAATTAAATTGATTTAAAGTTTCAATCTTTTGAGTAACTTTATCAGGTTTTAGTTGTTTAGCTCTTTTTTAGGAATTCGAAATACTTCCTCGTCAGTTGTAACTAAGCTATTAGTATTTATGTTTAGTTTTAATCTAATCGTTTTTTCTTTTGCTGAGTAACGTTATCTGCGGGGGGGGGTAATGCCTGAAGAGCAAGAAAGATTACACTTACTACGTAAATGTTATCGGCATCAGTTTTGAGGCATTGTAGAATGTTGAGGAGAAGGTCCGTAATATTGGTATCCTGTGCGATGGAACCGAGTTGTTGATGGGTCCAAACAGCGTCTTCTGCAGCTGTAATTTTGTATTCCAATTCATGAAGCTTTTCTTGCGCATAATGCAAATTGTACGTTGGGGAGATAATCTGGGCTGGTAGTTCAACACAGCTTTCCTTCAGAAAAGGAGGGGCTAGCGGTGAATTATCATCAATATTCGAGTCATAATCGTCGGAGTTAGGCACACCCACTTTTGAAATAGAGCTCACAATCGAGCAACCTTCATGTACGAGAGGTAGCTTGGTAAACGAGTAGCTTCGGAAAGGCGAAACTGCATAACTAATGCAGCGGAACTATTACTTCTTTGACCAATGGTGAATTTCTGGCGCGCTTTTGCTCGTACCTTGAGGTCTACTCTGTTTTGCAAACATAAAATGGTAATTAGATCTAGTTAAAGTTCTAACTGGCGACTTCTCGCATAACCTAGAAGATGAACACAACATGGAAAGGGTGTAAAAAACCCTTTATTTATCACAAAATGTATAACAGAAGGCACGGACTTACATGCTTCCATAAAAACATCTACCAATTCCACTGAGAAGTTAAAAGAGTAATTTAGCAATAAATTTAAAAGGCAAGATGTAGTGTTTGACTATACTGTTCAATTTAATCTAACAGGCTGACTCAGAAACTTACATCGGCGAAATACTAACAAGACTCCGACAATGCCTAGCCGCAACTAAGATTAACAGCTGGAGGAGAAACAGCAAACGTATGTTTCACTAGCGAAATCACGCTTTGTCTAACCTTTCCGTTTCAACGGTTTAAATACTCTCGTTCACCTACTTAACTTGCATCCTGGCGACGAAATAAGAGAATTCAGAAAAGGCTTGCAAATTAAAATAATAACTGTGAGTAAAGCTAAAATAAGCTTTGCTTCAATTACCTTTTCTTCTATACCTTTGATTCAATCATTTCAGAATTATTTCTAGAAACCCGTACAAAGAAATGTCAATTTTGGAAAGACCTTTGTAAGATTTCATATAAGTGTATGAAATATTTAAACAAAACTAACGTTAAATTGTGACTCTATAGAATTATAGAAACTAAGCGTTTGCAGCGCATCGACTGAATTAGAAGGAATCGTCTTTTTAAAGATTTTCATATACAGTATTTCTTACTCAATAAATTTGGCTTAAAGTTTGCTTATCACGAGAATATCTTTTCCGAAATCATCCCCTGTAAATAATCTACGCATAGAGAGTCAATGGTGTAGAATTCAGGTTTAATCAGCAGGTTCTACAATATGTTGTTATTCTTCTATTTTCTTATTAAGCTTTTAATTTGTTTATTTCTTGCGCAAGCGAGTAAAGGAATGTGAAAAAGAATTCCGCAACAAAGAACGGTTAATATTTTTTATTCAGCTAGAGAGTATAGGGTATTGGCTTAGAAAAAATATTAAAATCGTACATCAACCCTCTAAGCATATTAAAATACCTTAAAGCAAGATGCTTAAGAAAATGGATTTCGGATTATTTTCCTAATGGCGCTTTGTCTTTCCAATTTATGCTCCAAAAACACATTTTCTAAATTGTAAGTGTACATGTATATTTCAAGTCATGCTTTAGGAAATTCTAAAATATTTGGTGGAGGATATTAATCAGAAATCAAGTCGCAAGTACAAAGAACTTCATACTGCAATTTCGTACTTCTCGCAATGATAAAATTCTTGGGTTTCTTCTGATTAGGTCAGACAACTGAAATTAGACACTACAAATGTCACTTCTTAAAGTTATGCTTATCAATAGTGTCACACTCTGTATATTTCCTTTTCCTATTTTATTGAATTAGTCTTTACTTAATAGTAATGATAGGCAACATTTTTTATTTAAAGACAGAAAGTGAATTTTACATGATTTTTAGTTGATTAGAATAAAGTATAATTCTTAAAGTTGGAGTCCTTACAATTTTTGTTTAATTACTTATATATTCGGTTCAAGTAAACACTACGTCTCGTGATTTCACAAGTTAAACTTCTGTTACATTTTGCTCTTACTTCTAAGTAAATTTGTTTTTTCTTTCCTCATATTTCAAATTCGCTTTCCGCTACGCATTTTATTGCTTTATTAATAAGAGAGTTATCGCTTCTCTGATATTTCCAATATCAAAGAACTGAAAGTTGAAACGTCGATGCATTTCATGCCAAATCTAATTTATTCTCGGAAAGTATGGGAAACAATTTTGTTTCAATAACAAATCTATCTTCTGCCGAATATATTATGTTTGTTTTAAACTTGAATGCTACAGAATAAGCTGAGCCATGCTTTCTTCGCAGTACCTGCTTAATAAATTATTTTTTCAAAAGAGAAGGCAACAAAAAGGATTTGTCAAAAACTGTGTTCCATTAAATATTGCAAATACTGCTATGAATCTATTTTTTTACATCAACTGGAATGTTTGACCTGTAGCTTTTCATTATATTGCTACATATGTGAATATCGTGCTATATATTTGTATGTATTAAAGCAACTGAAATAATGTCATAATTTGTTTCACCATTTCGTCCTGCCATTTTGAGCAGCTCATTTCAAATACACAATTTAATGTTTGGTATTTTTAATTTATAGCGAATAGTTTTTAAATTAGCGGGCTTACTATGACTACTTAACTCAAAATGTTTTCAGGAATAGAACTGAAATCTGCATACCGAGATTAGGTAACTAGCTCTTTTTAATTTTATAGAATGTTATATTTTTAATTTAATTTATTTTATTTCTCATTAATTAATTTTTTCTTTGCCTTTTAGTAGCTTTATTGGTAAATTCTTCAGAGGTTTAGTTTGTTATTTTGCAAAGCACATGAATACTGTCTGCCTAATAAGGGATGCCTTCGTAGACGACTTTCTAAGGGAAATTGGCTCGTATTCACATTATATATAGAGCGAACGACAAGAATGCCTATGCAACCAGCCTGTTTGTCTGGAATAGAAATACTATTATTCAGCTACTTTACTCCAGAACCTTTGGGTGTTAAACTCTTTCAAGTGCAAGACTACAGTTTGGAGTTTGCTTTACTATAAGCACAGTAAAGAATGTTCCAGCATGAATGAATCTTATAAAATGGTTTATATTTATATAATTAAGATCGACAGTAGCATTCATTTATGCAGAGATTCATTCAGAACAATTATAAAGAGACAGATAATAATAATTATAACAATACTAATAACTGAAACCAAAGTTTGGGTGTAATTGTTTGGATAGCATTAATTTATGCCATTAATGAATGACTTAATGGTTAAGTGGTACTCACCAGCAGCCGGTAGTTCGATCCGAGATGCGAATTCCGTGAACGAGCTTGTTGCATGGGCGTTTTACTGGTTTTTCACCATGTGTAAAATATATACGAGGCAGTTTTCCTTAGATACTCCTTCATGAAGGCATCTTTCCCCTTAGGTAGATAGTCTTAATGGTTAAGTGGTACTCACCAGCAGGCGGTAGTTCGATCCGAGATGCGAATTCCGTGAACGAGCTTGTTTCATGAGCGTTTTACTGGTTTTTCACCATGTGTAAAATATATACGAGGCAGTTTTCCTTAGATACTCCTTCATGAAGGCATCTTTCGCCTTAGATAGATAGCCTTCAAGTGCTTTGTCGTATTTTCTCCCTCCTCTCTGCTAGCCTCCGTGGTGTAGTCGTAGCATACTTGGTGCGTATTCGAGAAGTTCAGGTTCGTGTCCCGGTGAGGGCATTGGTCATTTTTCATGTCTCCCGCGTCAAAAAAATATCCAAATATCTCTACAATGGCTACCGAACTAAAAGGTGGTGGATGATGATTCTTCACCACCAGGATTTGACGATTGGGTCCCCCTAATCCCCAGTCCCCCTTTACAAGGACGAGTATGTAAGTTATTTTCTCTCTCCTTTCTGCATGCCTTCGTGGTGTAAAGGTTAGCACCCTCAGCGCGTATTCAAGAGGTCCAGTGTTCGAGTTCCGGCTCGGGCATTGCTCATTTCTCACATCTCCTGCTGACATTAATGATCTAGTTGCATAACTGATGCAAGCGAATTAAAAAGTTATTATTTCGATGCAATTAACTTCAGTTTGGTTAAAGTGGCAAAGTGACGGAAGCGAAGATTTTCACAGGTATGCACTATTGCTGTTGTAATTAATTCTGCCTTTGATGGAACTCGTATGGAAAAATCCTCAGACTTAACAGTATAAATGCATATTTCATCGTCTGTTAGAGAATTACCTCAAATCTGCATCTCAAGAAATAATATTCAATGTGATGTTTAATTTTAAAAATTATCATGCATTTATATTGATTTACCATATATTTTAAAATCAATATAAAATTCTACTTATATTCTATTAATCATAAAATTGCACAAAAATGCAAATTTCTAGCAAGAACTTTAAGTTAAATGTTCAACTCAAGTTTTAAATTTCTGTGATTTTAATCAATTATTTATGAAGCCGCAAAGTGATATATATTTCTCTGTCATAATTCAAAAGATAATTATACTCTGAACAAAATTTTAAAAGATTTCGGAGATATCTTAAATTACAGCAAATTGGGCAATTTTTGAAATGCAGATGAAGCTGAGTGTTTTGTTTTAATTTATTGCGCTTTCCAACTACAGAACACTAACGAGTTGTTTAGAAGACGCGTTCTTCCGTAAAATCTCGCTTCTTTTATTTAGATTATACTTTCAGCTTAAGTAACAAATTAGGAAAACTTCCTGTATTACTATATCTAAGACGGAGATATTGAAGATTATTCATATTCTAGAAAACAAAATGCTGTACAATCCACCCCATGTAATTAGCGATATAGAAAGATGGCACAAAATGTCAAAGAAGTATGAATAACATTTGGTAATTTTAAACGCGGTTACTGGAGAAGAATATGTATTATTTAATGCGGCCTAAATATGATATGTGATTTACAGTAAAATTAAACCATTAAGAAAATGAAAGTCTCTATAGATATTAAAATAGCTGATTCTTTGCAAGTTATTATTTTCAAAGATACCAAGAAATTCGAAGCACTCTCAGCAAAAATCTCTGCCTAGACAAATTTTTCGCTGTATTTAATATTTTTGATGAAATCTTTAATAGTAATTTTTCCAGTAATAGACGAAATTAACTTCATTTTCTAAGTTGTAATTATTTTTTTTACTCTATTTTTTGTACTTTTGCTGTAACTGGCAGCTTGGATGACATTTTTCGTGCATCTTCGGTTTTAGTGCATGCTATTTTCGTAGTGTCGTAAACAGGATTACTTCTGTTTCTGTGTAGTGTAGTTTTGTAATTATTAACTTTTGGATAATATATGTACTATGTATCTTCGGTTGTGTTGCTTGCTATTTTTACAGTTTTGTACTCAGAATTATTGTATTAGTATTTTTAATATTATAATTTGTAATCGTAACATTTTTGGGTAATATTTATAATACGTACATTAACATCTTTCGCACTGTTTTTGTTGTTATTACACAGGGGTTTAGTTCACATTGTCACCAGCTCATCAGTACCAGACATTTATTTCGTAATGAATTCAGTAGCCCACTTGTTATGAATTATGTCATCTAATTCTGATTTTCTGATTTCATGCAAACACCATTCGCTTAATTAATTCGCTTAAAATCGTCAATGCTATTCGCCGCATCTTGACCAAATTCGAATGATATATTCAAAATGGACTAATTTCTCGATGGAGATAGGTTTTCAGAGAACAAGATACTATGGTGTTGCACCTTTCGTACTAAAGTTGTCATTTTCTGCATGCAGATTAATTTTTAAGTTTCTCTGCATAAAATTAAATGATTACTAAAAGACACTAAAACTGACTACCTTCGTTGAGGAATGTTCTGCTACACCACTTGCATTGGATAAAGGCCGTTGTTTTTTGTTTTGTAACTTATTTCACTTCTCTGTCAGCAATATCACACCAAGTGCACGAATTTTGTTTCAGCTATAATCTCATTTTAAAATACTCACTTCAAAATATGTCTTTGCAGCCTTCGCTCCGCTGTTTGCGATCGTAACTGGTGCTATCATCTCTGCAGAGCACTTAATTTTCACATCATTTAGACTGTAGTTTAAGTCAGCCTTCATTCGCGGGCGTTACATAAACCGAAACAAGGTAAATGGAAATGAAGTGGAGGAAAATAATTTTTTTTCTCAATGGCGGGCCCTTAGGTGACTTCGGCTTGGGCACTACTAAGGCCACTAGTGGTTGTCACTTTATTATGGAAGCACTTAATATGTGGGCCATTTGGTATCGCAGTTGGCTCCAATAACCACTATACTGTCTGGGCGGCATGGAGGAAAATATTGTACGAGCCGAATTTTTTCCGAAAGTACTGTTCCGATGGTTATGAATCAAATCGGACTGGTGGAATCCTGAAGTATTTTATTTTAAGGAAACGACCATAGGAGCGAAGGATTGCATTAGTCGATGGCGTGGGCTTTGGGCACCTTATAAGTGACAGAAGGACTTTGTCCAGTTCATTCCAATTATGAAAGGGAATTTCTTGGAGATAAGAATTTTGAAGGCAAATCCTTTCAAGAACAGGCTCAGGGGTTTTCCGTTCTTCTTCTCTTAATACCAAATCACTGGAGTGATATTCAGTTTGGGTTGGAGACCTTTCTAACTGTCGTGCACTTTAAACGTTCCCATGCAGCAAAGAGATCTACATTTACAAACATCCATGCCTTCTTCTTAAGCCGAGCCTGTCCCCCCCTGTTACAAATGAAATGCGGAAATTGTGAGCAGAATTCATATTTTTCATAGTTTAACAATTTTTCATGACATGCTTCAATTTCATGTTTGCTACTGCTAACGGGCAAATGTCTTACTATTTGACATCCATTTCAGGCGTCGTACAGAATGTGATCTTAAAACATTTGTTATGCATTTTTATGTATCTAATTGGATACTTTGGATATGGGTCTACCATATATGTATTCGGGAAAATGCAGGTATAATTTTCGGATTTTGGTATGGCTGTGGTAACAAATAGTCACTTGTCATGCTGCTCAAAGGTGTTTTCTTACCGCAAGGCAGATCTACGAACATTTTTCATCATAGGTTGTATCAAAAACCGGAACTTCAAGAATTATGCATAATTCCATGAAAAAAAATCTATGCTATAATCCATTTCAAATTATTAGTGAACCCATTTAAATGCAAATTCCTAAGAATCACGTAAGTTATTTTAATAAACCTTGAGCAAGAAATTCAACTAAAAATCACTAGTGAAATGCTTACGTTAGAGAATAATCGATCTTGAAATGTCTTCCTAACGTTCTAAGACATAATAAGTAATTTTAAATATTTTATAGCTTATATGTGATAATACATATGTCTAGTCATGCTTTACCAAGCTGGAAATCTACCGATTAATGGTACCTACAGAAAACAGACTGCATTTTACAAGAATGAAGTGTTTTGTCTGTTTTATGGTCTCTGGTTTGTCACAAAGAATTAATTTTAATTGTTACGGTATTTACGGATTTTACATTATGTGTTTATAAATCCAGAATGGCTCAGAAATAAAAAGAACTTTTATAATCATGCGTTGTATTTCTGAGCAGTTTTGCAAATTACTAAGCGGACCAGGGAGGAGGAACATATTCAGAATACTATTGTTTTTTTGATTTAGCATTAGAAACTCGGAGAAAGTACTATAGCTCTGAACAATTTGTCTGTTATTTCTAGTCACCAGTTGGGTTCTATCAGGATTAATTAAAAATAAATGATCTTATTCAAAAGGTTACGTTCAGCTGTTTCATCATTCTATTTATCTGAACAGAATTACCTCATTTTACAAGAAAACTTTCAAGGAAAGTAATGAGTTATTTTTCAATAATAAATTGTTATATGCTTTTTTTGCTTTCGATTTTCAGCTAAACGTAAAAGATATAAAAATGCATCTTTTTTTTCCAAAGTTTATATCGAATACCAACAATCATTGTCCGAATGAAAGTGTTCCTTTCCCGTATGTGAAATTTCGAATATATGGAAGTTATTGGATTTTAAGCGGAGAGTTGATGAGCAACTCGTACAATATACCTGATATAATTATTAGTCCAACGGGGCTATTTGATCTGAAGGAAAATTCATTTCGTTTTGGAATTTTGCGTAGGTTCACTATAAATGCCTGTTCATTTTTTAAATTGTTGCCACCAAATATTAGAGCTCTGTATTATATTTAAAGAAATTAAATTATGAAGAATCTGCATAAATGTACGTATGTTTCTCGCATTGTGATAAAACAACGGTATCTACAGCCTCGCATTATATCTAAAGAAATTAAATAATAAAGAATGTGCATGAATGTATGTATGTTTCTCGCTGCGAAAAAAGAACGGTACCTAGAGACATCAGATTTTCAATAAGTTGTCCTCCACTCGAATATGGGGATCTGGAAGCCCGAACTTTCAATTTGGAATTTGTTTTATTACCTATTTCATAATCTGCTAAACTTTAACGAATTTTTGATTAACAAAATAAAGGATTTCAAAGCGAGCAATAGCAACGTTGCACAGAAAAAACATTTTTATCTCCAGCGCGTGAGACTGTATATCGGAATTTCTAAAGATATGCTCGTTTTAAAATTCTTTTGTGATATTGCTCTTGAACTGAATTTTAGGGTTTAATTGAAAATGACATGATATTTAATAAATAAAGGTAACATACAAAAGGTTAAGAGAACTCCCCTTTGGACGTAATTTGGAATAACGTAATCCTCCACCGAATATGGCCATCAGGAAGCCCTAATCTGGAATTCGTTTTATTATCGATTTCCTATTTTGTAACACTTTAACGAATTTTTGTTTAAGGAACTTTACAATTTCAAAGCGAGCAATGGCAACGCCCTACGAAATTTTTTTTATCTCCACCACGCGAGACTGTGTATCGGAAATTCTAAAGATATGCTCATTTTAAAATTATTTTCAGATAGTGCTATTGAATTGAATTTCATGCATTAACACACAATGACATGGAATTAGGGAATGGAATTAAGCTATTAATGCTCATGTGGGTATGGGAAATTTTCTCAATCCTTTCTAGAAACTGAAGAAAGCGTTAAACAAACAGCTAAAATGGCATATTCCCTATTGCATATTTTTTTTTTGTTCCCAACACATAAAAAGTAAACAACGTACGCTCTCATGCATCAAAGCTGCCTTTATCAAATATATTATCTTTATCTTTTGCCTACAAAATCGTTCAAATTCAGTCATTAAACAACTGATTGAACATTACTGAGCTTAAAAATTTTCAGTATCTCAAGGAAAAACAGCATCCAAATCCCTCTGTCTCGATTTAAAATTTAAAAAAAAAATATCTCAAAGCTTTCAAATTTTATATTACGCCCAATGGAGCGTTTTCTTAAAGTTTTTCGTATTACCTTTATTTATTAAATATCATGTTCTTCGCACTTTAACCATAAAACTCAGTTCAACAGCAATATCACAAAATAATTTTAAAATGAGCATATC
>KK120246.1:664509-677285 GCA_000611955.2 Stegodyphus mimosarum | reverse complement strand
TTCTTATGTTACTGTTTTTAAGAGACTGAAAAGTTTAAGAAATTAAAACATTGTTTCTTTTTGCAACGGTAAATTGTTTAATTACTTTGTTAGGATAATTAACATTTGTATCAAAGGGATATTGCTTATTTCATTGTAATATTATGTTTCAATTATATATAATTTTATTTATAAAAACGTTTTGCATGATATTTTTTGATCTGTTTAAGTTCTTAATCTGTTTATACCATTTGAGTTCTTAAGATTTTGCAAAGGGAAGTTGGTTAATTTATTTATTAGGATAAGTAATATTTGTATTAAGGGATACTGCATATTTCATTGTCATTTTTTATATCTATAATACATTTTTATTGATTTCATTTTTGATAAAGTTGTTCTGCAGAGTAAAATTCTGCGCGAAATGTTTTATTTATTGAGTTTCTTTCATGTTATTTTTTGCTTATTTCACTGTTTGTAAGATATTGAAAAGTTTTGAATGATTTTTTTGCATGAGCCAGTGCACCTCGAAGCGAGTTTTTCGAAATTCGAATTAGATTTTTTTTTCTTTTTTATTTTATGTTTTCTGACGAAATCACGTCATTTTAAGACATAATGGGCTATAGCAAAGCGAGATTTCACTCTATTGAACAGTTTAAGAAATTAAAAGATTGTTTCTTTTTTCAAAGGTAAATTGTTTAATTAATTTATATATCTATATTTAAAAGGACGAGTTTTTCTGTGTGTGTAGGTGTCTTTCGTTCGTACTGCGCGTAAGCTAATAGACCGAGGCCTATGAAATCTGGTACACAGGATGCATCTAGACAAGAGCCAGTGCACATCGATGTTTCAAAATTCGAATGAGTTTTTTTTTAATGAAATAGTATCAAATTGAGGATTTTCTCTCATTATATGAACAACAATGGCACGCAGCCATTGTTGCTGATATCAGCACTATTGCCTCCGGAAAAAATGAGGGCGATAATTCTGTGCAGTTTATAAATTTAATGTTTCTCTTGGATACTGGACGTTTGTCTAGAGAAGGCAGTAGGAAGTTGGTTAATTTATTTATTAGGATAGTTAATATTTGTATGAAGGGATATTGCTTATTTCATTGTATGTTTTTTACCTGTAATGCATTTTTAACTGAATTTTTTTTCCGTTGTTGTTTGTTTCGTTTTCGATAAAATTGTTCTGCAGAGTAAAATTCTGTTCAGTTTTCAAATTTAATGTTTGATGTTCTCTTTAGGCATTTTTCCGGTACACTTAAAAGCCAGACGAAGGCTGGCCGCGCAGCGGCTAGTAATAAATAAATAAAATTGCTGTTGCCATGCACAAAAATCGAGAAAATGGGTTTTACTAGAATGTTCTAGTCAGTAATTAAAAAGCTTACAAAAGCCAAATTAAAACACCTCAGCTCGTTCTAGCTGTTCTAAACGAATTGTTGTTTACCTAATGCTGTTATCGATTGTAGCGAATTCGCTGTGAGATTGCATTAACTTTGAATTGAGTTCTGTTTAACGTCTGAGATATTGTGATATTTTACGAATATCTCTGAGGAAATATTTCTGTATTTTGTTTTATTTCTTGCAAAAAGAATAAATTTTATTAATTTTTTAACTACTTGTACATTCAATATATTACGAACCCGTACGTACGCAACAATATTTTCTATGTGAAGAAACTGATCTTTTACAAGATTTTTTAACCCAAGTTCTGCAAACATTTGCCAGGTATTAAAAAGAGTTAGTGTTATTAAAAAGATTGAGCGCAACAATAACTACCCTGAACTACTCAAATTAAGTAAAACCATTTCAGATGAACTACAATGGATTATCTTGTTCTCAACATTTGGAATCTCCAAGAAATAAGATTCTACAACAAAAGAAGTGATTTCAATTTTACTAGAGTCAAGCTCATTAAATGATTGACTAATATATCCAAAATAATTGCTAATACTCTTATTAATCAATTAAAGCGAATTAAAATTATTTGAACAGAATACCTGAGAATCATTTCTTCTCTTTAAAAGGTTAAAAGTAAATAAAATTCCATGAAATTCATTCAAGGAAATTATAAAAAGCTGGAATATTCTACAGCCTATGAAATTATCTTGACGGTATGAAGTTAGTTCTCAACTTAATAGGGGGGGAAAACGGATGTGTTTGAAATATTTTCATAGAGTACAAATGTAAGTTATTTAGCTCACTGCATAATTTGTATAATATGTCTACTTTTTTTAGACCAGCTAAAGACATTTTCTTTTCAAAAGTAGCTTTTACTTGACGATAAGGGTAAAAAATATCTCCTTTTCTAATATTCATTATTTTCAATCTTCCTCAACTTTTACAATAATTATTTTTAAGTTCTCAAAATATTAATTTATTCATTTAACATATAGTCTGTTTCACCATTTCTACATGGCGAAATTAATAGTAGACAAAGGTAACCCAAATACATTCCTCTCTCCTCTCCTTTCAGCTTGCCAACTTCTAATAGCATTCCTCTTCCCAGATACTGTTAACAATTTTTGTTTCTTAGGCAATGATTTTTGTAATTATGTTTTACATTGCAGATGCCATTGACGCGAATTTTGTTTATTAACTTTATTTATTAATTAATATAAATTAATAAATTGAGGTTCACATTTTTCATATACTTTATAACCTTTGTATAGTAAGCATTTGTTTAAAAAACGTTACATATTACATTTAACATTTTTATGAAAATTGACATGCTAAGTTTTTTTAAAGGAGACACTTTAATTCTCGGAAGTGTTAAAACAATTTGTTTACTTTTTCATTTAGTACCTTGGTAAGTTTTAAATGTACAGAAACAAAAAAGATTTTGCAGGAAAAGAAGTATTAACACACAATGAATGACCTCCTCTTAACAAAGTACATACAAGTCAAAAAGTGATATAATGAGGCTTTTTCCATGTGTATTTTTAGCTGTTTCATTTGTTCTTATTTAAAAGTAGCGTTTATTGTGCTATTTTTCCCTTAACAGTCCTATTTTAATTTTTATAATTTTTACAATTTCAATATCAATTTTTTATTTTTATTTTATTTTATTTTACTTTTTTGCTCAATTTGCTTTGCTCAGTTTTTCGCCTGTTTAGTCATAATTATCACTTTACAATACAGAGATATATACTGTAAAGTAAATTCAGATATTTTGGAACACTGATTTACAGTTTTACAGTTTGGAAGGAAGACTGTTCAGAAACGCGAAAAAGGAGAAACGTGATCCAAATGAATTCTTACTTATTGTAAAAAGTGATTCTAATTCCTCTTGAAATGTCGGTATTTTTCTGTGGAATCAAAACAGTTTCAATTGTTTAAATATTTAAAAAATGCTTTAAAATATTTATAATTTTTAATAATTTAGCACTTCATTAATAACAAATTATAATTTTTGATTTCCCCAATAGTACACCTTTACAATATTAATTTTCTGCTCATTTCGTATATATATATATATATATATTTAATAACAACATTCTATTAAAATTCACTAAAAGGTTAAAAATATAGCTATTCTAATATTTTTTCAAGCCAATATAGTAGTTAGCACTCCTGGCTGTTGCATCATTGTGTATGGATTTGAAATCCTAAGAAAACATGGATATGTGTAAATATACAATTTCTATGCAACATGAAAGCGCATAAATGCTGATGATCCGAACGTCCTCTGAAGAAGTTTTGGGGGTAGTAGAAGCTTGGTGAGAGACCTTTGCATCCGTCTCCCGGTGTGTCGTTGGTTCCAACCTTACGGAGGAGTTTTGCTTTAAGCAAAATGTAAACGCTTCATTTAGGGGAATAGAGGCAGTTTTTTAAAAATCTTTTAGATAGTCTCCTAGTTTGGATCAAGTTGAATAATGCAAAATTTTACCAAGCTCGAACGGAACTGTAGAAAAGTGTGGAAGTAACATGGCGTCATACAACGGTTTTAATAAGAACTCGTACATCCTTTTTTATCAGTTATGTCTTTTTTCGAAATTGAGCTTTCGGAATATCATCATACACCTAGCCGACTTCTTTCCGGTTTTCGAAATATTCGCGGAAAATCGATACAAAGCATACTACCCAGAGTCTAATTTAAGTGTTCTACATTATTCTAGAAGTTTCTGTTCCAAAAAGTAATCGCGGTACCATATAAAGGTTGTAGTAAAACCTGATAGCGGAAGCACAACAAAGGCCACGTGAACCTAAGATTTGAGACAACGTGATTTCAGAATTCAAACTGTGTAAAAATATTTATTAATAAAAAGAAATTTTAAATGATTTGCTTAGCACGCATGATTTCCACTGCTACTGGAAACGCGATAGCGTCTACGTGAGCCTAAAACGGGTGTAGTGATAATGAGTGTTATAAACGCCCTAAATGTGTACTCATGGGGTGCCTTTTTTGAAATCTTACGTAGACAGTGAACTTTCTTTTTTTTCTTTTTGAACGTCAGGCGTGCAAAATTGTATCAAGATCGGAACAAAATTTCAAATATGTATCAAATTCACGTACACGAACAACCATATGAAATATATGTAATTACATGTAAAATATGTATATATATATATATATATGGGTCCGTGACACTTAGCCGACAACCACTTAGCCGACAGGACACTTAACCGACACCAGTTAGCCGACAAGACATTTAGCCGACACGGACACTTAGCCGACAAGGACACTTAGCCGACAGGACATTTAGCCGACACGGACAGTTAGCCGACACGGACAGTTAGCCGACAGGACATTTAGCCGACACGGACAGTTAGCCGACAGGACATTTAGTCGACACGGAAAGTTAGCCGACAGGACATTTAGGTACGAGACACTGAACTGTGAAGCCATTTAGTCAACAGGACACTAAGCCGACAGTGACGTTTAGCGGGCACGTAGTCAAATTGAAAAAGTGTTGAAATTTCTCGTCAGGGAATATGATTTAATTTTCGAAAGGAAAAAATAATTTTTCACTTACGTCACGACGGTCACTTAGTTGCATTTTAATATGGTATCTGCAGAAATTGTTCGTAAAGCTTCTTCATTTAATCAACTGGGTTTCTTTGAACACTTTCACAACATTAATTTTTCACATCATTAATCACATCATTAATTTCACATCATTAATCATTTCTTGTTTACTTAATGATATTAATTTTCCATTCTCTCTCCTCCAAAATGCTTTCAAATTTCTAATATCTTTACGTTTCATTACTATTTTACTCATCACATAATATTACATTCTTCCCCTTACAAAGTCGTTTAGCTCCTCCCACTAATGAAATTTTCTCTCCTTGTCCTATGAAGCGACGCAGTCGCAGATGCAGGTACCCATGCATCACCTTGCCCTGTGTATAGCTGTGAAATTACTGAGCATAACTTTTTCTATGCTAGCATAGAAAGCGGAGAAAAGCATGCAGCAGTTTAGTGTTATAAACATTAACGTAAGTAAGTATTTTAAGCGAGAGGCGTGGTCAATAAAATGTTACAGAATCGCGCTTTTAATTTCATACAAATTTGAAAGCATTAAGAACAGCCAGATTGGAAAATTAATATCATTAAGTAAACAAGAAAAATTATTAATGATGTGAAAGTGTTCAAAAGGACCCAGTTGATTAAATGAAGAAGCTTTACGGATAATTTTTGAAGATCCCATATTAAAATGTAATTAAGTGACCGCCGTATTTAGGTAAAAAAAATTCTTTTTTCCTTTCGAAATTTAATTTATATTCCTTGACGAGAAATTTCAGCGCTTTTTTAATTTGGCTAATATTCACCAAACAGCACGATAAATATCACACAATGCTAAATTAACACAATAATTATAACCACATATGAGATCTTTAAGAATCGAAAAATGAATTTTACTGATAGTGAAAATATTACTTCAATATTGAATTTACGGATAAGTCGAGAAATTTCGTAATTCATAGTAAGATTAAATAATTAGTTCGTACGTGTGAGCTAAAACGTTACTGTCGGCTTAGTGTCCTGTTGATTAAATGTCTTGACAGTTAAATGTTCCGTAGCTAAATGTTCTGACGGGTAACTCTCTGTCTTGGACAAATGTCCTGTCGGCTAACTGTCCGTGTCGGCTAAATGTCCTGTCGGCTAACTGTCCGTGTCGGTTAAATGACCTGTCGGCTAAGTGTCCGTGTCGGCTAAGTGTCCGTGTCGGTTAAATGTCCTGTCGGCTAAATGTCCATGTGGGCTAAGTGTCCCTGTCGGCTAAATGTCTTGTCGGCTAACTGGTGTCGGCTAAGTGTCCCGTCGGCTAAGTGGTTGTCGGCTAAGTGTCCGCGACCGTATATATATACGTAATATGTAACAAAATACGATGGTTGCTTTAAGAATAATTATCAACCTCAAATTTAACTATTCTAAATGTTGTGCTCCTTCCCTAAATTCACTTGTTCTCCCAAATTCGAGATCTTTCCATGTTATAAAACAACCTTAAATTACCCAATCATGGCTTAGCTGTACTTCGGCATCATACTAAGTATAAATATTTTTCTCAAGCAGTTACGTCACTTCTTCCTTTCCTAACTTCTGCTCTGCCAACACCACACTGTTTTGCCGATGTTTTACTTTTAAAACCAGTGTATATAAAATTATCGTATTTCATTATGATTGGATAAGTGGATATTAAAATGGTTTTATATGCGAGAAAATAAAAATTGGGACTTCTTCAAAATTCATTTGTGTCAGCTTCATCTTTTCGTCTTTTCACTGAACCATCTAAAACTGCAAGCTGTTGAAGTATCGGATTCCTCCTATGCATTAAATTATGACATGTATCTATAGTACTGTGTAAAATCTCTGTACATTATATCTAAGCATACATTAATAGACATACATTTACGTCACTCTTTATCTACTGGGAAAATTTCAAAAACGAGTAACGGTAGAAACAATAAACTTATAAGGTTTCTCCTTCAACCACTTGACTATTTTCGTGAGCATAAACTGTGAAACCTTATGTGGAGGACAGTGAGCAAATCTAGGCTATGTCCTTTAGTGTAGCAGAAACTACAAAGTCAGAAGGAGGGTTTAAAAGTGACCCTTTAATTCAAATATTTACAACTCTTCCAATTGAGAGTAAGCCACTACTTGGGCTGAACTAAAATAATATTAAACTAAAGTGTGTTAACAAATTCATTACCTAACTTAATTCTAAATAGGACGGCGAGGGAAGCTTAACTCTTAGTGAAATGCAATTATGCGAATTTCACTAGCAAACACTGGTAATTGCAAATTGCCTATGAAGGCGAACTTTCAGTAGACAGAGGAAATCTTTGCGCGCACAGCCTTACGGCGATAAATCCAAGGCTCTGTCTTTCCCCTCGTTAACTCCTGCCTTTTAAACTGCTAACAGATATATGCGATTTGCATAAATATCTCACTCGCGCTAAATTCGGGCAGCAACTGAAACTTTGAGAATTCGATAGGAAAGTTCAAACTAAAAATAATTTGGTTAATTAAAATAATGAATGCTACAAACTTGCCGAAATGGAGTATGCCTAGCAAGAACTACATATTATATTTATTAAAACGAAGTACGTTGTCAAATCTATCCGGAACATATTTTTTCCGGTGTCAAACTATTCTTGAATGTACGATAAGCCGTTCTATTTTAAATCGTCAGAAATGATGATAAATAGGTGACATAGCTGTCGGAAAAGAAACAGAGAATGTGTTTCTGCACGAGTTATTTTCTTTCCGATGAGGTTTGCTTCGTCAGATAAAAGAAAACGCTCCTCCTATAAACAACACCTTATTAGAATAATTCTGCTACTGATGCATTTATTCGAATTTTTGGAAAGGAAATGGTGAAAGTGGGGTCCTGCTTCACATGGAAAAATCATGCAAGTCAACAAACACAATAAGAAATCAAGAAAAATGGAAATATTTTTATCCTACGCACAGTTTCTTTCGAAAAATAAAAGTTTGCACTGAAATAGCACAAACCGACAAAGGAATATAAATGTTTTGCCACCAGCTCAGAGCCTAGACAAAAGTGAGGCAGGCGAGGCACTTGTATCACCTACCTCACTCGCCTACTCACAGTCGACAATTACAAAGGGCTTCAAATTAGCAATTAAAATTAAATATTTCATTAAAAAATTGTGCTTTTTAACTTTGAGTTTTAAAACACATCTAGAAGGCAGCATTTTGAAACATCACGTTCGTTACTTTAAAGTAGAAAAACTGTATTTATATTACATCCCAATAATTTTAATTTATTGCATTCTTCGTACAAATAGTAAGCCCTTGATTCTCTAAAAATCGAATATTTTAATTTAAAATAACCAGCCAACGTACTTTTGTCCTGTCGAACATTTAACTCAACATGTTTCCAGAATCCGACGATCGATCTCAGATAAATTTTTTTCATGTGATACTATTGATGTTAACTAGTCGAAAGCACGGAAAGAACTAAACTATTTTGTCTGTTCAATGATCTCTCTCAGATTGTTTTTGATTACTCCCAGTTTCGAAAATATTACTTATAAACTTAACGTCGATGAGATGAATGCCTCCACGAGAGAAACAATTTTCCTTTCTTCGCCCTTCTGTTCTCTTCGCCATTCTGAACATCGTACTAACAAAGAGGCAGATATCACTGCTAACGCTGGAAATAATAAAAAACGTAACAATGAAAAATATAAAAAAATAATAAAATTTAACAAAAATCTGATAATTTTCAGATTTTATATTACGTCTAAAGTTTTTTTAACGTTTTGTTTGTTACCTTTATTTGTTAAATATCATGTTCTTCGCACTTAAACCATAAAATTCAATTCAATAGCAATATTGCAAAATAATTTAAAAATGAGCATATGTTTAAAAATTTTGAATACACAGTCTCGCTCGCTGAAGATTAAAATGCCTTTTTTTCCGTACAGTTTTTGCCATTGCTCGCTTTGAAATCGCTGAGTTTATTAATCAAAAATTCGTTAAAGTGTTAAAAAATATGAAATCGATAATGAAACAAATTTCAGATTAGGGCTTCCTGATGGCCGTATTCGGTGGAGGATTATGTTATTCAAAATTTGATGGCTCTACGTACCATTGTTTAATCACAATGTTTGAAACATACATACATTTATGGAGATTTTTCATTATTTAACGTGTTTAAGTATAAGGCAAGGCGATAATATTTAGTGGCAACAATTTGAAAAGTGAAATGTTTATTTCAAGTTTTCAAAGCAAAATGCCGAAACGAAATTAATAGCCCTTCTGAGTTAACGCTCTTTGGTCTAACAACAATTAAAATAAGCAATAAATAAAGTAGGTGCCTAATATCTTAAACTCATTCATCTTATAATATCTCAAAATTAACATCAAAACAGTTTTCCGAATGCAGTTAATAAAAGTAATTCATAACAATAAGTGAAATTACTTAAATGTCATTCAGCTGATTAAATTTAATGCCTTAACAAATCAGGTTTCTTGAATACATATCGTACTTATCCATGTATTTTCCCTTTATCTTTTCAGCACAAGTTCCTGAAAAACCTGTTAAATATTCACGTCATCTACTTTCTTAAGACAAGCAGAAAAGTTTAAAATGAATTCGTGCACGTAGTGGTGCTTTTCTAATTAATTTTTTCCTGGAATTTTGCTGCATGAGCTGTGATTAAAGGAGCAATAATAACGAAGAGCATCAAAGAAAAGGAAGTATTTAACCTTCTGGGTGGTGCTAAGTTCGTTGCACGTAGGAAGACAGACTGAAAAATGATGATGAAGTTACCAATGGTGACGATGACAACGACTTGCAAGCTGCAATACACGAGACAAGCAGCACTTCCACAACATTAAATGATTTGAGGCTAGGGGTTAGCACAGGACAATAATAAGAGCGAAAACGATTCAAGATACGGAGAACCAGAAATGTGGATATCTTATTAGACAGTACAGCGTTAAAATACCATGTATTCTTATCGAAATGCAGGTTTCTTTTAAATAAATAATATTGTGACAACTGCCGGAAATTTATTCATGAATACTTTTCATTTGTTATGTTCTCAATTTAAGCACGTGCCTCGAGACTGAAATTGTTCGCATAATTTTCCTCTCTTGATTTCCAAATTGTAAAATTACACCATATGCCTTCCTTGTACGGGATATTAAATTATACGCATTGTTTTCTTGACTTTCATTTAAATGTCTGTGGCATTAGACATATATTTCTCATATAATTAATTCAGATCTTACTTCGCGACAAGGCAAAAATACATAAAAACTCAAAATATCTACACCCCTGGTCACCCAAATTGCAACACCAAGAAAGACCAGAGATATCACAACAAAATTTATTTAGTAGATAACATGTTGACCAAGTGTAAAATGATTAAATTTATACACTTCTGTGAAGTGTGGTTCCTTCTAGAATCAGCTGCCAGAGTACCCGCCATTGTTGGAGATCACCGCTGCCACATGCCTCGGCATTGATTCAAAGAGAATTTGGATGTGTTCTTGGGGTACAGAAGACCAAGCAGCTTCCACACGTTGCCAAAGTTGATCTGGTGTGACAGCTTGGAATGTAATCTGGATCAATCGTTCAGCAACCATGGACCACATGTTTTCTGTCGGCGAAAGTCCCGAGAGCGAGCCGGCCAGGGAAGGAAGCAATTCAATCTGACGATTGACGAAGAACTCTTGGACAATACTTGCCACGTGTGGTCGAGCATTATCCTGATGAAATATGGCTGTGGGCAAGCCTTGAAGGTAAGGAAGGACAACTGTCTCCAACACCTCCGAGATGTAGCGCTGGCTGTTTAAAGTACCGGTAGTGCGTACTAGAGGAGCGCTAGAGTGATATCCAATACCGCCCCATACCATAATACCCGGTGCAGGACCAGTGTGGCGGTGCATAACGCAGCTGTTCAGCATCCTCTTTCCATGGTGTCTCCAGACTCGTATCCGACCATCGTGCTGTTGCAGACAGAAGCGTGACTCGTTAGTAAAGACAATTTCATTCCATTCTGCCTTCTACATCCTTCTTTCATCGCACCATTGGCGGCGGAGACGTCTGTGGTTCTGCGTCAAGGGTAGATGAAGCAATGGATGTCTTGCGGACAGACCACTCTCCTGTAAACGCGTCGAATGGTACGCGCAGACACTGGAGGATGAGTTACAGACTGAATGTTCGTGATGTGACTGAGCGATCCAGCAATGCCATGCGCACAATGTTCCTGTCATCACGTGAAGTGGTTCACTGAGTTGGATGCGATCGAACATGTCGGTCCGCCGTAACCTCCTGCATCCAACCAAATAACTGTAACGGTCAAACGCATTACAGTTGTTTGGTTTCGTCTAACACAATTAAATTCACGCATTTCACGTTGCTCTAAAAGATAACCCACACTCTCGGTAGGCCACTATCCTTCCTCTGTCGAACTCGGATACTTAACCAAACGATTATCGCTGTTTACTACGAGGCATAATTGATCGTTTTTTAAGAGAAAAAACCACAAGAAAAACACAATTGCCGAACTTGAAATCGCGGAAAGCTCCAAGCCTTAAACAGCGCTTTCAAGTGATGCCACAGGTGCGCGTGATGTGCGTCTGCGCTGAAAGTCTAATCATTTGCATATCTCACCTCCGCTAATGCATGCTGTAAATTTTATGTTTTTTGCATGCTTGCTTCAGGGTGATGTATTTACTGTGGCCAGCAGTGTATATTAAAAATTAAAAGGTATAGCCGAACAAGAATTACCAAGTTCAATTAAAACAATTAAAATGTTTTTATGATTAAAATCACAGTTGCTGCGCAAAAACAAACAATTCGGCCAGCTGCAAAAACCACCAATTCGGCAGATTTTTCGGTGCACGAAACTGAAAGTTTACTTTTGGTCTCAGTCGACAAAAAGACACTGTAGGCATAGAAACTAACTCAATTTGTTGTGGACACTATGTTGAGTAAATGTATCGGATAATTTAATAACTTAAATGATAATTCGAGAATGGATTAAGCATGAAATTATTCGCAATAATAAAAGAAGACCTTATCTTTGCTGTTGAAAAGCTTAGTTTCTCTAGATTATCAACAAATCCACTATTCTGCTAAGTTTAAAATGTAAACAAATATGGCTGCTATGCTAAAAAAATTAGCCGCATTTAAATACTTTTAAATTGTTGATAATTCTACAATTATTGCACGCAGGTCATTTAAAGGCATAAAAACCTTAACCGGAAGATAGGAACAACACACTTCAATCATTTTTAAAGCAAATATGCACAATTTACAATCATATAAGAACAAAGAAACTGAGCTCACTGAGACGAGTAACAGAGTGGATATATATATATATATATATATACATAACCAAAATGGAAGGTGCAGGTCTACATGTTATAGCAGTGCAATATACAAAATTTCACCTTTTTGAGGCTACTCGTTTTTAAGTTAATGCGAGATACATACATACATACGTACGTGGCACAGACGCCAGGAAAATATCTCTTCAGAATCCATTTTAAAGCAGTTTTATAATTTTTTTGGAGAAGAAGAGTCCTTTATTCGTTTCTTACATACAGATGTCACGCAAAAACTTAGTTATATTGCATTCGATAGCGGTCAAAATGGATATTTCCGTTGATATATGATACTTAAAATTTTTTTAAGATTACAATACTTCCTTTTCGCTTCGTATAAGGAAGTAAAAAGGGAAAAAAATAAGAAGGAAATAGGATATGTTTGGTAATTATTTACTGTAAATAATATTGGAGGTAACTATGTAATATTAGTATAAGCAAAATTGTCATTTTATTGAAAAATATTATAAATAACA
>KK120246.1:607905-646885 GCA_000611955.2 Stegodyphus mimosarum | reverse complement strand
CTATTTTTCACTAAAGTCATGCGTGAAAACATATGTTTGATAATGGTCTCTACTTTCTAGAGTAACTGTAGCAGTAGCAGGAATATGGTTCTGCTATTCTGACTGTGTTAGAGCGCTTGTAGCATGTATTTGGAAACATACTGTCTTTCTTCTTCCTGAAGAGATACGGTAAACCAAAATGACTTAAAATAATAATAATGATAATTTTGTTTTTATAAAGCGGCAGTCTATCAGAACAGCTTAAAGTTAATAATGATAACTGTTATTATAATAACAAAGTTGTACTAATAATAATATTATAATTAATTACAATTATAATGTTATAACTATAAAAACAATGTAATTATAATAATAATAATAATATAAGTGATTATTATAAATTTATGGTCTATGAGCAAAACTCACTTGTTCATATAAAACTGCTAATAATGCAACACAGCATTTCAATCTTGAATCTGGAGGACATATACCGTAAAGAATCTTGAAGAACACACATTAATAAAACACTGATTTATCTGGTAGGTGGCTTTTACACCAAAATAATACCTTCTAGGAAACCACTGCCATTATTTTCATTGTAGTTATGAGTTAAAATATTAAAACCAGATTGCAGCCTGTTTACAGTCTGATCCTGATTATGTTCTATGTTGAATATTCCACAAAATAAAACTGAATTCAGATGAGGATATTATTTCTGCTGCCAAGGTTATCTGAAGCAATTTCCATAAAATTCTAATGCCAGATTCTTTGAAAAGCAAATTTGAAAGCTTAATGTTATGTAAAGTAATTATTTTGAAAAAGTACAACATAGGTTATGCTATGCGTCTTGATTTTGTGTTCAAGAAGATTACGGGATTATAAGCTGAACTATTTCCAAAATTGTGTTTTGTTTCATCTCTTGTTTTGAATCTTTTGTAGAGCTTATTTTAGCATTAAATATCGACATCTGTAACATTTTAGCAATATCGAACTTCTAATTTTATTTTTATGCAACATAGGTTTCATCCGTATGCGATATGTAAAATGAGAGATACGCATAATTCTACAATTTTGTTTTCACTTTTCCTATTAATTTTTGCCTGAGTTATATATCAGGAACCATTGGGAGTCGGTTCTCCTCCCCGGCGAAGAGCATTTTTATCAGCTGAGCTGGCCAGAACTGACATCCAGCTCTACATAATTTCTAATTAACTTTGAAACTCCTGTGATTCTGAGATGAGTGAAAAGGAGGAACCGATTCAAAAATTAATCTCTTAATTTAAGCTTAAAATAAATTTTACGAAATCTCAAAATATACTTTAAACGAAAATTTGCCCATGACATTGAGAAGTAGCAAAATTTTCTAATTTTGTGTATAAAAGTATTTGAATAAATTCTTAACACAATAAGAGATCGATAGTTTGATTATTAAATACATTAATTTCAAATCTGAGAATAATGGTTATGAAGATGGAGATACGGAAATTTATGACAAGGCGACCCTGCAATACATTGCCAGGATTATGATATAATTATTATGATAGCATAATCTGCATAACAGATCATTAAACTTATTACATATGGTGAAGTGGCTACGCTTTCTCGATTTATTTGATTATGGCAAAGCAATCGAGGACTATCTGCCTAAAGGGAGGGATGCCTTCGTGGAGGACTTTCAAAAGGAAACTGACTTCTGTAAACGGTACAGATGGGGAAAATCAATAAAATGCTCATGCAGCCAGCCCGTTTAAGAGATTCGAATCTCAGACCGAAATATCAATTTTTGGCGATTTTACCGTTCGGCCTCTGATTTGCGAAGTGGTTATGGTGATCGAGATATTGAATTTTAAATCTGCTAAGGGGACTCAGTTAGAAGAGAACAATAATGCTTTTATTTTTCTTGATTTAAAACTGTAGACGAAGAGAATTATTTAATCACTTATTCCCATTAAATTATATAATAAATTATCTTTTTTCAGTTAATTAATTATTTTATGAATTTTAAATAAAAGATTGTTGCATAAAATCCATTTTTATTTATCTGTTATTATTATTATTATTATTTTATACTTCGCAATAACAGTTTCAACAAACTTCATTTACATTTATGATTCTTACGTTTTAAAGTTGGACTGATGTTTACACATCTATTAACTTGTTTCTGAATTTCTCTTCGATAATATTCATAACAGAAAAATATTGCTCTAGAAGTACAAGAAGTAACTGCATTTTCTCGGAGATGGGTATCTTTTCTTTTCAAACAGTGTCATCAAATCAGATTTATATTCGTATGTTATGTTGAGTGATGCATTCATACTGATATTCAGGTAATTCTGATTGTAAATAATCTGGTTGACACTCCACATTGCATATTGTTCTTAAAACGCTTAATTTACGGAAGAAATGTTGAAGACCTTGCAAGCCATGACTAAATTTTGAAATCAGCTTTAAAGTGCGAGAAGGTATAAAATTTACTCAATTGTTTTTCTTGAAATCAATGATCGCCAAACTTATGAAGCTTCTGAGCTACTGTGCCGTTTTTAAATCCTACTGTTACCAACCAAAAGAACTACCAATTTTTTAAAAGCCTTACATTTGTTTTATTGGCTATAAACTTTACATTTCTAGTAGATATGAAATCAGTTTTAATTAAACTGTATGTAACGAAAAGAAACTGAAATTGAATTTTACCAAGAAAAAAAAGGAAATGTCGTTACTAATAAATAACAAATGCAATGGCAGTTTTTTTATCAGACTTATTAACTTTAATCAGAAGGATGGAACTCTTTTTTGTCATCAACAAGTTTTTTAGTGTTAGGACAGTAGGTAGTGGCTGCCATTCGAATACAGTTGTCCAAATCTGTTTCTGTGCTTATTTTTAATAAATTTCATACTGAAAAAAAAACCTGACGCAGATATGTAGAGCTGAATAATGCTTTCATCTACTGAGAATAACCTGGGTCAAAATTGGGTATTTTTCTTTAGGAACAAGAAGCCAAATATTTTCAGAGCTTGAAGAAAGCAATTTTACAGATATATCACCTCGAAAATCAATCAGTTCTAACTCAGCTGAAGCATTGTCTTCTTGAAAATCAAAATACTCCATAACACAAGTAGAGAACTCTTCAGCATTAATCTCTATATAAAAGAAGATTTGACAAACAATTGAAATCCTTTTGAAATCTTGGAAGTGTTTTTTAAATTCACTACTTTCTTACAAACTCATACACTTGCATACCACAGTGAACACACACATTTGTCCTTTACCTCGGTAAAGAAGTAATCGGTTTCCCGCTCCGAATGAAAGTTTTTTGCTTTTTCCTTGAGAACACGCCATGTTCAGAACAGACCTAGCTTGATACCAATGCGTAAATCAAACTATCCAAGTCAGCAAATGTCTAATACACGCATTCAAAAATAAAACATAACGAACACATTCTCAAGCGTATGCAATCAACTATGAGATGAGGCTGACAACGGCAGGTGCGCGGTTGAAACAGCAGTTGTCAGCGTCAGTTCAGTGGAGGAATCAAGGTTAGCTACGAGTAGTTCGCGATCGACGGTCTGGCGATCACTGCCTGAAATATTATAAAAATGAAGAAACTGATCCAAAGTATTCCGTATTTTCTAGTGTCCCCGTAACATTTTAGCACTACTTGGCAAAATTTTTAAATATTCGCTTAATTTTCTCATTCCTTAGTTGGCGTAATTTTCCCATTTCCATTCCGTTTCCTCAAAAACGAAATTCCTTAAATTTTCAAATTGATTGGTCCAAATAATAATTGTTTTCGCTTTTATAACGAAGAAAAATCATCGGAAACTGCCTGCGAAGATCACGTAGAACCTTTCAATTTTAATTCTTGAACTTTATGCCAGCCTACTGCAAAATCCGACCCATCACAGCGAAGCAAACACTAACTGACATTCAATCTTTTATTTCGCCAAGTCAGCTGCGCATTCACTTTCTCTAATTGATGATTGAGGCCTAACGACTAACAGAACAAAAATAAGAACAGGTGTGATTCAGAATATAAGTAAAAATTAAAAAAGCTATATTATCAAGTATTGAATTGTTAATACTGCCATGTAATCCTCTCCGAATGTAGATTTCTTTTAAATAATTAATATTGTGAAAATTGACGGAAATTTATTTATGAGTATTTTTCATTTGTTATGTTCCTACTTTAACTAAGTTCTTGGGAATTGAATTATTTTCACAATTTCCCCCTTTCGATGTTTGGACGGTGTTACAAAAAGTTACAAAAAAAGACGGTAAATAGACTGCGAAGAAATATGGTATTTCTTAAATCAGTTTAAATGTTGTTTTATTTACCTTTATTCTTCTAACTTGAATCAGAGTCTAGATTAGATCCATGAATTTTGCATGCTAAAACCATGAGAACTAATGGCGTTGGCTATGGCCTTTGCCACTTTATATTGCTTATATGTTAAAATTGGTAAATTTTATTAACTTGTTTGTGAGCACTGAAAACAATTATTATAAAATGTAAATAACGTATACATGAATATATTTAAAAGCTTGAAAGGAAAATTTAAGCCATGACCGAAATACTGTTTCAGAGAAAAATATTGCAAGATAATTTACGTTTAATTTTTTTTCTGTCTTCTGTTCCCTAAGAATGAAATTTTATGAAATATATTTGAATGAATTCAGCGAGAAACAGAAAAAACAATAAAAAAGGGGGGATCTTGTTCATTAAATGTCTTTTTCATTTAAACGCTCATCTACGATTTCTGTCATTAAAAACGCCTTTACCATTCAGTGCTGATGCAAAATTAAAACTTGTGTTGGCCAACATGGTTAACCCCAGAAAATGTAAAAAGGAGAAATAAATTCCGATTTATTTTCTTCAAAATTGTCAAGCTCTAAAGACCCGCAGAAAGAAAAGGAAAGTACTAACAGTTTAAAACAAAGAAAATAACAGCAATATATTTTGTCTTTTAATAAAGACTGAAGAAATAAGAGATTAAAAAATTTAATGAAGAATTTTTTCTTTCCGTGAATAGGATCAATCGATCATAATAATTTATGATGACCGACAATTTTTCTGGTAGAAAATATTTAAAAAGGCAAACAAAATTTAATGAACTGCTGCCAAAGAGTTAAAATATAAATGACCAAAGAGGAGGAATAAAAGACACTCTTCTGAGAAATAATAAATGTGCTTTCTTATGATGATGAGCTTAATAAATGCAGATATTTCTTTCCTCGCTGAATATTTTCTCTGCAGATTATCAGTAAATTTCATATAATTTTTGAAGATGAACAATATTCGCTGACTGAATACAAAAACCTGCAGTCTACTATTTCAAGTTTTCTTTTCAAAATCGATAAGGCTTTGTAAAATGAGAACCTGTGCCTTCATAAATTGACAGCAAGCCTAAATAAAAAAGTAAGTATAAATTAATTAAAGCCTAAGTTTTCACAAATTAACAGGAAATACATTCATATCAGAAATATACAATCGATTACATTATATGCAGAATATTTCTTGAATCTAGACACATTTTACAAAATCGTGTAAAATGAGCAAACTAGCTTTGCCATTGTATCTGTAAACTAAGTTAAAGTCCTTCAGACACTACTGTACTAAAGCAAGTTATTGCTTCGTCTCAACAACTCACAAACTCTGAGGAACATTTAAAATAAGCGTTTTTATTTAGTTCAAGTTTTACGTAAAGATAGAACTTATGCTCCAGACAAAATCTACCACCTTAGGCTATTTAAATTCATGAATAAAAGGTCTATGCAGAAGCTAGGCCAGCGCTCCTATAATACCAGAGATGATTGAGAGATTGCTGAACCTTAGCTAACTGTTAAACTTCTGCTCCAGTTTTGAGGGGGGATGCTCGGGCAGCGATCCGAAGGTCTCCCATCTCTCTTCGTATAACACCAACTTCTTGACACGATTTTTGGCTCTACATATATTTTGAGTGCTCCCATGCCGCACAGACACTATACACGTACAAACATCTAAGCCTTCTCCAAAGCTAGGATCCGGGCTCATTGATACGGCAGTTAGAGTCATTATACCAACTGGGCGTTAACTAAGCAATAATGGACACTTCTCTAACGCTGATAACATAGTCTGAGACTACACTTTCAACAGGATAAGAAATAAGCTGGTTCAGATATTTTGCCAGTGCGTAGGTTTAAAAACGTCGATTAACGAGAATACCAAAACCGGAATATCACTTTTAATCAGAGTTAGGGGAAAAACTAAACGCAGGTGCCAAAAGCTCTCTGTTCTAAGGTTCAAAACCCTCAGCTTCAATACAATCAAAGTTAATTTGCATTCTAGAGAAGAACACATAAAAGAGAAGTTATAGTAATAATCAAAATCATAAAAATTCGTTTATTAACATAAGATGCATAACTCACTACGCGAAACAGACAGAGAAAATTAAGATCACACACGATTTATTTATCTGCATTGGTGAGCATATTGGTAGTTATAAAGTAGCGGTTCATCATAAAATGTCAGAGCCCACCAGCGGTCGAACGGTGAAATCGCTGAACACTGGCAGTTCTAACTTGGGTTCGAATCCAGACAAATACGAGCTGGCTGTATGGACCATCTAAGTTTTCACCATGTGTAATGTATATACATACGACCCAGCTTTTCTTAGAAAGTCCTCAACGAAGCCATCCCTTTCCTTAGGTAGATAGCCCTTGCATGCTTTGCTTTAATAGACCAAGTCAAGCCATATCATATTAGTTTTACATTTTCGTTTAAAACATTTATTTGATATTTGTTTTTGCAATATTAATGGCACAATGTTGACTGTCGTTGAAAATTTTAATTAAAACCTGTAAGGTACCGAGGGAAAAATGTCTTTTCTGAAATAAAGGTTCAGCGTCCATTGCATGCTTAAGCTATATCTGCTGAGGATCTCCGACAGAATATTTCATCCGCCCATTAAGGTAAACACTTCAAGTATAGTAATCTCAGGCAACAACGGATTACAACAATATCTATTCTGCGTTTTTTAAGTGGATAATATGTTAATGGGTATTTTGACTATAGTAGCCTAAAATCTCAATATCATAAAGTGCATATGAACTGACTATGACATAAAGACTTGGATTAACATCATTAACTATTTGACATCATTAACTATTAACATCATTAAATACGTCAGGACCTGACATACTCTTTAACAATTTCTTGCAATTTTGGAAAGAATACCACCTCTCGTGCACGTTTAACTGTTTTTCTAATACCGAGATGACGAAATCGATCCATCACGTAATTCTTGCACCACATAAACCAAATGTCATATGTAAAACTGCGTGATCGCCAGATTTTGTGATAAATGTCATTTTATTAGCATTCTGGAATTCATGTTGATTTGAAAATAGCTAGAGGTAAGAACTAGCTTTGTTATATATATGGTGGACTTTATTTGTCTAATTATCTCCTCTGTAATCGGTACTGGATATACTAAATGCTTTGTAATATTATTTAGTTTTCGATAATCTATAGCCAACCGCCATACTTCACTTTCCGAAGGGCGAAATTATATTTTTTACGACATAACATGACTGGGCTTGAAAACGGAGTACTAAAAAGCACAATAATTTTGTTTCTTAGCATTTAAGCTCCGTGCTCTTTTATAATTGACTCTTTGACTTTGTTGTACCTGTAGGGCATATTCCTACACGATAAATTATCTCGTATATCGACCGCGTGGTTTTACCACATGTGTAAAACCAGGTTGGTCACTAAATAGATCTACAAATTTACTTACCAATTCTTCAATTTTCTCTTTTTTGTCCAATTTCAGATCATTCAACTCCAGCGCAGGAGGATTTACTTCCGCAGATTTTTTCTTCGACATGTCTGGCGTGATGGTAGCCTCTTGAAACTTTAATCTTGCGTCCACTAGTTTCCCTAAATCCATACCTAAAATGGCATTATCTTAAACTTTTAACTACAAAAAATTAGCTTTTAGTTTCTCACCCTTTACTTGCACGTATACTGGCAGTTTGCCAATACAAACAAACCGTATCTCTTGGACTTCAATCACTACCGTGCCTTCAGTGTTGCATACTTATAGCGTCGGGAATGTTGTCTAAGAAATTTTCCCCAAAAAACTACTCTGTGCTCCCACGTCAATTAATGCCATTGCCGGCACGTTGTTAAAAGAATTTATATTTCTCTTAACTCTACATCTTTTACCACCACTGTATTCAGATGTATTTGGGAGGAATTGTTCTCTTCCCGGGGCCGCTGACATCCCTTCTTGCCAGCGCCTCTCGGAAGTTTAACTGCTTTGGCTTCGTTCCTTCCTTCCGTTGTTTATCTCCCTTTTGGTGATAGCTTTTCCTCGGTGGAAAAATCTTTCTTGCGATTTAATTTTCGCTGCCGTTGTACATCTGGCTTAGGCGTGCATAAAGTTTTGTACTCTTGCCCATACCTCTTTGTGCGAGCATTATTGGAAATGCTGCAGCTTTCGTACTTTGTGGTAAGCTCAAATAGAGTTTCCAAAGTGGACGGGTTTCTTATTTCTATAAAATCGTGCGCTGGTAAGAGCTAACTTTGGTAAGATGATTTGAATTACATCGTCGTCCGGTTTCCTTCCATACAAGAATTTAGCCACTTGAATTTTCCGCAGAATAAAGTTTCTAAGATCTTTCCCGTTTATTTGGTACCGGCTGTAAAGTTCGGCTTCTAACTGTGCACGATTCTTTACGACTGAAAAAGCTTTCAGGAGGCGGCTTTGAAGTTTCTATACGTGTATGTTGGTGACCCTGGTTCTCCAAGTAGGAATTTGCCAATGCCAATTCAAGGCTTGTCCTCGGAGAACTGAAGTTGAAATGGCCACTTTTTGGATTTGGCCCACTGGGTACAAGATGAAGTGGACGTCTAGCGGATGTATAAATGCTGCTGCTGAACGTTTGCCATCAAATAGGCACTGGTGGCCTCATCGCACCTTTCATTGCGTCAACAATATAGCCAAATCCTTCCATAGGGTGAGCTTGAGTCTCAGATGCTGTGAAAGTGGATGGAGCCGGTCATTTGTAGAGTTTTCCATGGTTCTAAACTGTTTCGAGCGCCGTTTGTGAAGTCTATGTGCTCTTTTGAAAGCATTCACAGTAGACCCTACGTGAAAGACTCCGTATCGATAATTCGCTACGTCTTGAAGAATAGATACTACAGAAGATGGTTTAAATAACGTTTTTATTTGATTAAACGTAACAAGATGCACTCACTCGGTGCTCACATTTCACTGCCACTTATGGCTAAACAAATTGAACCAATTGAACAAAAAATAAAAATGTAGATTCACAATAAATTAGAATGCCTAAATGTCTTTCTCCTTAGTTATCTAAACTGCTAAATAGACTGCACACAGCAAACCGAACTTAGAAATATCAGTATAAATCTGAAGGGTGTCTTAACACACAAGCGTCTAGACCCCAAACCTCCCTTTTGCTCATAACAGGTTTTATCCCTTCTCTGGGAAATGAAGGAAAAAGGGATTTTGAGTATAGGGAATTTTAGTCTAAAGCGTATCGTGTGTGTTTGAAATTAACGTGAATATGCGAAACTAATATAACTATATTATAATCCATGTGGCCAAGGAGCCTATTAATCGTAAAATCTTTCCTATCTGCTTTATCTTCGGTGTTCTACCCCCCCAAAACAAAATTATTAAAAATCTTAAAATACCAAACAATTCTGTATTCTCCCTGGCTCGGTGGTTAGAGCGTTACACTCAAAAGTGAAAGGTCCAGAAATCGAATCTCACTAATCGCTGCTTAATTTTTCCGAACTTATAATACTTTTATAAGTTTTTCTTTTTGTCCTTGTAATTTTTCTCAAGTCATGTTGACTTCCTTTTTATTTTTCCTTAACGTCTTTCATGTATTTTTTCCTATTTTTGCTCCCTTTTATTAACTATGATGTGGAGGTAGAGGGTTCTTTACTCTAGGCACTCCGTAATAATTAATCCTTGGATCCTTGGATGATATGTGAAATTAATGTAATTAACAATTAGTTAGCCAAAATTAATTAGCCTGCTGGCATGGGATCGCCTGCTCATATTGGATAATATAAATATGCGAAATATTTGCATTCAGACAAACTTTTGCACAATTTACAAATGGAAATTTTATACACATTTAATCTTACACAATATACAGAATAAAATTAGCCAGTTTATTTTTAAGAAAACTAAGCTAAGTAAATATAGCACCACTAACACATATTCGTTAGCGTTTAAAGCGATAGCAACATAAGCGCGAGGTCTTCGAACGTGAGCAATTGTGAGCGCTTGGATGAAATCCAACATGAGCATCTGTGAGCGCTTGGACGAAATTCCCTTTTTCCCTCTGTCATTCCGAAACCCGAGCGATGTGCAAAAGTGAGGTTTGGGGTCTAGACCATTGTGTCTAACACCAGCTAGGGAGCTATTTCAACACGCAGCATAAACTCGGAAATAACTCTACTACTATTCCTCACGAACTCTACTCTTGAAACGTAGCTTAAATAATGCTTCTGAACACACTTAGATATTGCATACTTCGTCGTTAAAATTTACATTCCGTCAGAAAACTGAAATCAGGATGGAAAGGAAAGTCAAGCTAAAAATAATTGTTTAGAATAAAATGTCTTTACAATGCTTTCAAATTACTCTTCATTACGTTTAGATTAATACCGAAATCCTTAAATATGTGTCAAATCTCAAGTACCAATTTAAGTTCACTGCTTTGCTATCGATTCATAAACGTTTTGTACGTGTAAATAAAACTTTTCATTATACGAATCTACCCTATAATAAATACAAAAGTGCGAAAATATCTATTAATTTGCAGTTTATAGCAGAATAGTAGTAATTATATTTTTGAAGAAGCAAATATTATATCTACGTTTGCGAATGAGGGGCATGTTGATGCTACCGATCACCGCGTAATTCAAGATTCAAATGAATGGTGGTGTGTTACTAGTTACCTCAATATCTGCAACCGTTTTTAAGAGCAAAAGCTCTATAGTCGTTAGATATGAATTAGGAATTCTGTAAGAATCCAAGGTAGCATATTTTGGTGTGGTAACTAAAGTAATACAAGTCTATTTGACTGTTAATCGTCCCTACTAGAGTCAAAATCAAGATCTATCAGCATGCAAAGCTCGTGGAATGTTAAAAATGTCAGTATAATGTAAACCTGAATCCAAAAATGCCAGACAAAAGTACAAATATCGAACACTCACTTACTGCACTTTTCCGTGTTCTGCTGTAACAAATGCCACTGGGTTGCTGTATATCTAAGCGATGGTAAATGCAACTGAAAAACACTTCAGTACTAGAAGCTAGATTCTTTGTTACTCGATTTCTTTTCTAAATGTAAGTCATTAAAAAATCGGAAGGAAGCGAGATATCTGATAACATATTGCTTTCTAATTGGCTTATTTTTACGCTAGTAAACAGAACAGTGATTTAATTCGCATTATAAAGGAAAGGCATTACTCTATACGGAGTGAATACAATTTGGTATTTGTTTTTGAGCATGTTCTTTATGTAACGACAACAATAAATCCTGAAAGGAATTTGCAGATTTTCAAAGCGATCAGAGGAGAGGGCTTGCTTGTTGTCAAAGCAGAAGTAAAATATTTCACATCATAAATTTCTCTAGAAAAATGGAGGAAAAAATATTTTTATGGTAGCTTTTTAAATGACTTATGACGATAAGCAGACGCATGGAATGTAAACAAGGTACAACTATAAGACGCAATTAAATGTTCTCGTAATTTACAATAGCTTATCTTAAATTAGGTGGAAAACGATAAACGTATTGGTTTGAGTTCATTGCTGATAGAATTCGTGTTATTTGGTACTCAATCTGAAATCATTAAAATAAAATAGTAACCTAATTGGAGGGCAGCATGTTTTAATGAGTGCAAAATACTTCCAAAAAATGCCACAGTTCAAAGATCTGTTACGTAATACGTTCTCAACATCAATTTTATGTTATCACAGTAGACAGTAAAACTGCTCCTCTTAATAACTTTTTTAATGAATAAAAGCTCATCCTTAATGTAATTCTAATGTAATCTCATTATCTCAGCCTTTATGTAATCTCATAAATGTTTCATTCACGAAAATTAAGTTTAACGGAAAGAAATGGAAATAGAAACACTTCAGGTTAGCAAGAAAATGAAATACGTAAAGAATCCAATAGCTATTTATATTTTAGGGAAAGTTACACTTTTTAATTTACTTAAGATTATATTTATTGGGACTGAAGGGTAGTTATTTTTCCATCTTACTACTAATACAATAACTAGAGACACAGAAGAAGGATTTAAAATTCTAAATATAACAAATGCACGGCTTCTGAATATAATTTAATCTCAGCAGCCTGCGGGACGTCATGTAACATAAAACGTGAAATACAATTTAAATTTAACTCTGAAGATAACAGGTGGAAGAGCCTAACAAATGTTGGCTTAATCCTAATAAAATGCGCCGGTAAGTCAGCTGGTGAAAACGCTATGTAACTCTCAGATTTGAACAAGGAAATAACGCAATGATAAGCCGTCACTACCAAAGTTACATTTCTAACTTTGAAGAACTTTGTTCTTAATCACGTATCTCATTTACATCCTGGTGAGAGCTGAGGAAAGGTAGAAGTGATATGATGGTTCAAATAATAACATAATGAATTCATTACACCTTACTTATTTTATACAGCAATACCATCTTTACCCATCTTGAAATATTTCATTTCTTTCATTAAATATTAGCTTTAACGTATTGCGGCGTGTGGTTTAGAAGGTTTATAAGTCATACAACGTATGTTGATATCAGTAAATGTTATACAGAAAACTTTTATCGATTTAGTCCAATGTTTATTTACTTGAATTTTAGGGTCATTTTTTTCAGCATGTTTGGATTATATCACAATTAACTAAAAATAAAATTATCAAACTCAGAGCTATTTTCAAAACATTCCTATACCGAGGTGATAATGCATAACAGTTACAGATAGCAGTTAAACCAGTGGTATGTTACTAAATATTTCCAAAAATAAATTACAGAATAATACAAAAATCACAATTGACTAACTGTATGACTTACAGACAAATCAAAGAACATAAAACGAGGGTTGCTACTGATTTTAATAAATTAAATTTATTCTAGAATAGACACACTGTGCATCTGAATATACCTCGTTACATTTTCTAAGTTTTAGAGAAATTTATCAATTTTTTAACAGTATTTTCTTCCTTTAAAACGGTCTGTAAGTATCTCCAGAGAATGTTGTATGTCTGGGCGTTCTTTAGTGATAAAACCCTCTCCGGCATATTATAAATAGCAGAACAGATTTTTTTAAATTCTGTTCTTTGCTTTTTTAGTGACAGATGACGATGACGAGAAATGTTTATGAAAATTAACAAATGTCGAGTTGTTTCATGAAAATAATTCCGTAATCATGGTTCAGAATATATATATATAGTCTGTTCATTTAACTGGAAATTATATAACATTTTTTTCTTTCAATTAATATAAACTAAGTTAATACATTATATCTAGGAGAAGAAAGCACGAAATTTTCCTTGCCTTAAAGGAAAAAAATTAAAGAAATATATTTAGTTTTAAGCTTAAATAAGAAATATCTGTTAATAATCTGTTAATTTTGCATCCTTTATTTTTATTAAAACATTCAAGGCATTTAGTGACCTCAGTTCTTTTTTTAAATTATTTTAAATGAGTACTGTAATTATTTCAGTAAAAGTCTTTTGAAGGTGCCCTTTATGAATTGAAAAGATGACTCAAGAAAAGAAAGTTGTTAAAATTTCCTGTAATGTTTCATTTTTGATTACTTAATGAAAATACTTTAAATATTAGAAAGCTAAAAAGATGCTTTTTTCATTTTCATTGCACTCTATGCTAAAAGCAGAAATTCTCAGGTAAATATTTAAAAAAAATTCTTAAAAAATTTCAAATTTTAATATTAGCCAAAAAGAATTTTTTTATCGTATTTTACGCTGTCGCTGATCTCAAAGTCTATCAATCTGATAGTGCACTTATTACCTGCTAACCTATTTCTTTTTGTCTTTTTAGCTTTGTTATTAAGCATAATTTTACTCGCACTTACGCCAAACACAATTCAACAACAAAATTACAAAAATTTTGAAAGCAACATAACAGAATATGCATAAGTCCCGTTGCAGTTTTAAATGTTGCATACATTTATCTATTTTTTCAAGACTTTTTACAATTCATCATATCAGTGTTCAGCTTTTTTTAAGATGGCTAACAAAACATTTTTTAATTAACGTTTTGTGTGTTAACTTTATTTATTAGATATCGGGCAATCGGGAAAGAATTTAAAGAATATTTAAAATTTTATTAGAGAAATAACATAGCCCTTGTATGCATTGAAATCGCTCCTCACAATTTTAAAATCCACTTTAAAGTACAGTTTTTTAAATACGCAATTTTTTAAGAAAGGAAGAAATGAAGGAAACTTCTGAGCAGAATCGCAGTACATTTTTTGATTAAAACATGGATCTTTAAATTAGACATAACAATTAATTTTTATGTAAAGGTCTTGTTTATATTTCTCATATAAAATAAAATGTTAACAGTCATAACATAAGAGCCGTGCCTACATGTATCATGTAGGTTACACCTGGCACTACATGTATACTACATGTATGTTTCACCTGGCACAAAGATGGAAATGAGTGTCCTTATATAGACTGCAAAATGAAACATTCCTGTATTTGTTGCGGGGGGGGGGAGAAATACATATGTACATGTGTGCTGTTTTAGTGAGAAAGATGGGTGCATAACTTCCAGATGTGGCCATTTCGAAACATATTTTTATTCTATGATAATTCATATCAGATCATTTTGGTAGACAAGGTTTTTATCCAATCATAGTTAAATACGATAATTTTTATGTACACGGGTTAAAATAATACGACGTCATCTTAGACAAGCAAGCATACCAGCGCATAGACCTTGCAGGGCAGGAGAAGTTAAGAAGAAGAAGTGAAGTAATTGCTCGCGAAGCACTATATATACTACGTAGGTGCATATGTACAGCTAAGCTGTGATTGGTTAATTTTTAGTTCTCTTTACCAAGCAGTGTTATATAACATGAAAAAGTCTCGAATTTGAGAGAATAGATGAACTTAAGGGGAGAAGATCAAATTTAGTACCTCAAGTTTATGGGGAAATTAAGGGGAGAAGATCAAATTTAGAACTTAAGGGGAGGAGATCAAATTTTTCCCCATAAACTTGAGGTAGGAAACAGTTTCCGAGCTAAGGATATCCACTCCTGCAAAGAAATGCACTGTCAGCAACAACCTCTAGTTTTAGACTAGAGGCATATCCAGCTTTTGTCAGAAATATTTATCAATATCGTTAAACCTAGAATAAGTGATAACCACAAAGTCATTAGATGTTACTGTTTCTGCAGTTGAAAAATATGTTAGAAATTTATCTTTAAGGACCTGCCAATTCAAATCGACATTTTTCGCGAACGTAAAATGCTTGGGCTTCACGCCACAGACATTCTGCAAATAAAAAGAGTTTTTCTTTATCCCCAATATTTTTACTTTCACATATTCTTTCAAACAATAAAAAATATTCATCTATATTAAAGTCATTATTTCAACCGTCAAATACTGCTCACCATGCTCACAAGGAATTTATCCAATCATAGTTAAATACGATATTTTTTTATCTACACGTGTTAAAAGAATACCACGCCATCTTAGACAACTAAGCATAGCCGCGCATATACCTTGGATAGCAGATGTTAAGAAGTGTAATTGCTCGCGAAACCGTATTTATATTACGGAGGTGCATATGTATAGCAAAGCTGTGATTGATTAATTTTAAGGTTTAGTTCTGTTTACCAAGTAGTGAAATGTAACATGGAAAGATCTCGAATTTGAGAAAATAGTTAAGTTTAGGGCAGCGTTTCTCAACCTTTCATTACTCGCGGCCCAGTTTTCAGTCATAATTTTCACCGTCCCCCCTGCGTACAATAAAATGAATACAACAATAATATATATTGAGTGTTTTTATTTCTGTTTTTAAATTATTTTTTAACTAACTGCCAAAACAAGAGTAAAAGCGAGCCAACGTTGGCGAGAAATCACATCTGGCATTTCGCCAAGCGGGCGGTGAACAGATGAAGCGAATGGAAGAAGGAACTATTTCAATATTATATTTGAAATGAAAGTGAAATAGAGAGATAATGTCAAAATAATATGAAAGTGCAAAAATTCATTTAATGAAAGTTGACCTAGACGGGGTGAGTGAGCTAAATTTAGAAACTGGGAATGACGTTTTTGGAATAATAAAAGAAATAAACCAGAAGCATGACTAAAGAAAAGATAAAAATAAATAATATGGTTTGTGCAAGTCGTTTCGAGCATGCGAATAGCAAATGTTTTCGTATAGGCAGAAGGAAAATGTTCGATAACGTAAGTTTCAATTCTCATTCGAGTCGATCGCTATCGAAGCTATCATATGTTATATACGTTTTCGTGTTAATTGCAATTCGCCATATTAAATACTCACGGCAGTAGATTTATGCGGACTCAAAGATAATTTTTTAAGCTGGCGTAAACGAGCATTAGACGATAGTCAAGCATCAACAATTAAACAGACGAGAGTGGTTCCGAAAATAAAATCAAGAAAATATTCTCAAGAATACTTAAATTGGTGATTTACCAGTGCTGAAGTAAATGAAGAAGAAAGCCCCCCCCTATCATCAAAAATGTTGGCCGCAGACAGAAATGAAACCTAATAAACTTAAACGACATTTGGAAACGCTTCATAGTGAGTACGTCAACAAACCCAGAGAATTCTTCGAATTAAAATTAAAATCATATGGAAAGCAAAATATTTTTGTAAAGAAATTTTGTCTGTGAATAAAAAAGCTTTAATTGCATCCTACAAAGTTTCATATAAAATAGCCAGATGTAAAAAACCTCACAACATTGGTGAAGAGATTCTTCCCAGCAGCAGTTGAGATTGCAGAAACTATGTTTGGAGATAATTTTTCAAAACAATTGGAGTCCATACCTCTTTCAAATGATATTGTTGCTCGTCGACTTGGTGATATAGCTGAAGATGTACAGAGTCAGCTTTTCAAGTTGTTGGCAAACTGTTTTCAATACAGCTTGATGAAGCAACAGCTATTAATAATGATGCTAATTTCATTCCCTTTGTTCGATTTTGTGATAATATGTCAGTAGTAGAAGAACTACTTTTCTGAAAACCAATAGAACTCAAAGCAGCAGCGTTCGCATTATTTGCTATTTTAAATGATTTTATGAACGAGGTAAACATAGAATGGAAAAATTGCCTCAGAATATAGCATGATCAACAGAAAAGCTTTGGTTTCCAAAGAAATGAGTCCTGGTCTGAATATTATATTAACTACTCTTGTAATCGTAGTAAATTATATCAATATGAGACCCCCGAAATCAAGAATCTTTACCTCACTTTGTAAAGACATGGCTGCAATACATTCAGCGTTGCTATTTTATTGCGAGACAAGATGGTTATCACGTGGGAAATTTTTGCAACATGTTTATGAATTAAAAGAAGAAATCGCCATTTTCCTAGAAGAAGAAAACAGACCGGAAGCCGATAATTTTCACAATGCTTTATTTGTGATGAAAATGATCTACTTGGTCGACATATTCGAGAAATTAAATAACTTGTATCTTCAACTCAAAGGAGCAGATACACATATGTTGGATACGAGTGATAAAGTTAATGTTTTTTGTAGAAAATTGGAATTGTGGAGCAGATATTTAAAGCAAAAATACCTAATAATGTTTGCAAATGTGAAAGATTGTACTAAAATTTACAAGGCTGAAGAGGAACATGTAAAATTTGTTTTTGTAACTATTGACAATCATTTAGCTATGCTGGTAAAGAATTTTAAAAAGTATTTTCTTGCTGACGACAAACTGATAGCAAGTTACGAGTGGATTAGGGATCCATTTCAAAAGATTCCCGAAGGACTCAATTGATGAAGAAGAAACATTCATAGACTTTACGACAAGTGGCAAAACGAAAAGGCAATTTAGTAATAAAATCACTCTGTGAATTTGGGTCAGGAGTAGAGGATTATTTTTCTGCACTAAAAACAAGGGCATTTTGCATTCTATTACCATTTTCAACATCCTACCTTTGTTAAACTGTATTTTATGCTGTGGCTTCTTTGAAGACAAAATATAGATCTCGGCTAAATATAGAAACAGAACTGAGAGTGGCTATTTCTAATATTAAGCGTTCATTCGAAAAACTTTGCGGTGCAAGACAGGCCCAAGGAAGTCACTAAAAATTATTAAATTTGTTTTTAATTTGAAATGTTTTGATTTAGAAGTTGTTTTACTTTAATAAATTAATTATTAAATATAGCGAAATGTATTTTGTTTTTTATGTGTATGTGTGCTTCCTTTTGAATCAGTTAATCAGTTTTTTTAAATAATATTTTCTCTTGGATGTTTTTGCGTCTCCCATCTAGTGTGCTCGCTCCCTATGGTTGAGGATAACTGACTTGGGTAGAGAACATGAAATTTAGAACAGTCAATTTTGAGGTTGTCAACCATTTCTTAACGTAGCCATCGCATTTTCTTATATCTTACATTTATATATGCATACATATATATGTATACTTAAATTGGAAAACATATATATAACAAGGACTTACAAAATATTTCCTGAGCATAATGCTAAGATATACTGTCCTAAACAGAGCAAATTAATGTTACAGCGAATTTTAAAAAAAAACTCAAACCAAAAATGGAGTCAAATAATATTTGCTACATCATATAAATAAATATAACGCCATAAATGACAAAAAAGTGAAAAAAGCTGTATTATTATTTTGAGATTCTTGCGTTGTCGGGAGGAGGTAAAGCCTTCTTATGACAGTACATTTTTTTTCGAGTAGATTAATTCTGTTTCTCTAAGCTTCGTATTATCCGAGGCACTGAATTAAAAATATAGATACTTTCAGTATTCAGGAAATTTAAAAACTTCTCCCTACATAACTAATCTAACCGACGAAAAAAATAAGGATCAAGTTCCTTTAACTTAATTTACTTTAAAAAATGCTGGAATACTCTACGACGTATTAGGTTTTTAATTAAATTAAGAAATTAAGGCCATTCTTAAACTATTTTTTATGAGGAATGGTACACATGCATGGGAAAGTCTTCATAGGGTATAAATGGAAATAGGAATTTTTTTTGGCAAACTTTGATGCTATTTCTTTATAAATCGTTTCCATCTTTGACTAAAAAATAGTTTCATTCCATAAGTCGTTGTGGCTTGCCGTGTAGCTTGAAGCCTTTTTTCCCTTCATAACATTTGAAACTTAATTTTCATTTTTCATTACTTTACAGAATACTTTTAAGTTGCTTTTTTTAAATTCCGATTTTCGCCAATACTACAAGAAGGCGAGGATAAAAATTCGCCAGAAGTAACCCTGACGGCACTTTGCTTAGTCGTTCGTCTCGAAAATTCCAGGTTTTAACGAACATGTTTTACCAGAGGTTTAACGAGAAGCATGTAATTATATTTTAACTCAGTAAAAAGTAAAGTATTTATGTCGTAATTATTTCTTTCCTTTGTATGTAACAACGCTATAAACGTATCTTAGTTTTTTTATTAAATTACAATAGACTAACAGTCTTACGAGATTTATTATTGTTTTATACTATTTAATATTTATTTAAAATTTTCACTTGTATTCGCATGTATAGCTCTGATATTATTAAATATGTTTATATTAGCCAAAAGGGCGTTGTCAGGTGGACAATTAACCTTGAAACGGATTTGATGGAGTATCATTTTGTTTGAATCATTTTCAAATTATTGCCACAAAATATTATCGTTTTGTATTACTTTTAAAAAAATTAAGTAATGAAAAATCTGCATGAATGTACGTAATGTACGTATGTGTACTCCACTGGAACATGTGCACTTGAAAGCCCGATTTGTTTTTCCAATTTTATATTTCACATTTTGGAAAAGTTGAATGAATTTTTAACAAAGATTTGAAATCCAACAGTGGTAACACCGTAGGTATTAAAACACTGTTAGTTCCAGCTTTCGAGACTATATATTGGACATTCTAAAGCTATGTTGTTTTAAAATATTTTGCGATTTTACTATTCAATTGAATTTTATGTGACGAAAGAGCAAAGAACATGATACTTAATTAATAAATATAAAGCACAAAACACAATAGCAACTCAATAAATCAATTAGGTTTCTAGGTTTTGATGATTGTCTTATTTTTTAATTTAATATGCGACGTCCCCTTGAAATAGACGATTTAAATAGCTATATACGGTTTAACACTACGCTTTTATTTCAAATGATGAATTTGAACAGAAATTTAATTTAACAGATTCCTTTCTGTCGTATTCTAATTATCGAAAACAGAATTATTGTACCGCATTCAGCCTAAAACGCTTTTGTAAAGTTCTCAAAAGCTTAGAAAATAGCTTATGTTCTCATGTTTCATTTACCTCTCAAACGGTTACGAACAAATTATTAAAATCGCAAACCTTTTAAACGGACTAGAGGTATGTGTTCGTTTATTAAAGTAATTTTAATTTAATTAAGAAGCCTTTATATGATTGACGTGTTTACGCATTCCTCTTTCGGCAGCTGTGGAAATTTAATCAATGATTGTCATCTTTACTTATTGGATTCAGTATTTGCATTTCCTGATTGACTGAAGACAAAACACGTAAACGTACTCAGGATATTTGATAAAACTTAAAGCATTTTGATATTGTAATACTCACGACGTAAATTTATATGATATTATCCAACAGAGAACATGCATTAGGATAGCTGTCCTTTCCACTGTCGGATATCATTAGTGACATTTCACGGCATCATAAATAGGGCTTTGCATCTACTTATGACATTAAAAAACTACTGGGTTCAACTGGATTATTGTTACAAAAAAGCACTTAAAGTTTATCATTTTTAAGAAAATATCTGGATGTTAACAACTCAATGACTACTGAGTCAAAGCTCGTCAAGAAAAATGTTGATTGAAATTTTACAAAAAAGGAAGCAAAACCTTTTTTTATCGAAATGTAATAAATATGTCGATCCAAAAGCTGCTCCTTAAATATAAGCGGATCGAAAAATAATCCCAGAAGTGTTTGTCTTATAGTGAATATGATATATCGTGTATTTAACGTATTAACACAGTTAAGATGTTTGAGTACACTATCCTCTATTTAGTACAGTTTTATTAAAGAATCATAAGGTAGCATAACTTCAAAATCTTTATTTAACAAGTTAGAGAGTTTGTTTAGCTCAGATAGAACACAAATAGAATACAAATCAAAGTTAACAGTTTTTACAAACATTTAAATCGAGGTGTCCAAATATAGAACTTAGGAAAAGATTCATTTATAAGTTTTAAATAGTCTCAGGTTTACCTATTAAGCAGTATTATCAGGACTATATTCCATAAAGTGAAGGTAACATGCAGGCAGAAAAGGCTGAAGCACAAATATAATGCGAGTATAAAATCTTTTTAAGGCTTATCTTTGAATCTGAACATAAATAGAACCCTCTCTCGCAAGTGTATGTATCGTTTTGGCGCTCTTTTTTTTCTTTTTTTGACGTTGCCGAGTTTCGTTATGCAAAAGTGACGCTAATTTATTCTAACAAAATATCAGTTAAAACAAGTTGAATGTATTTTAAATCTTGTTGCGTTTTTTTCGCAAATCTAATCTTAATCTAATCATTAAACATAAAACATCTCTTTTCATTAAAATATCATCGAAGTTATGTGAAAAACATAAATTTGCGAAATAATAGTTGAGAAAAAAATTCGCTTGTAAAACTTTGACACATATAGGAATATCGAGTAATGATATTTGCGTAATAATATATAATTTTATGTGTAGCGTTCTCATATTTTAAAGCAGCAAAAAACGTTAAAACGTGATTAGACGAAAACAAAATACCGATTCGTAACTGTCAAGAATATATTTTACTGACAAAACTAGAGATCAAAAAGAATTATCAGTCTTTACCTACAGCGACAGCAAAAATGATTTGTGATAAAGAGGTAATTTATTTGTTACATTAGATTTAGCTTTAAAAATTTAGTTAATACTCTAAGTTTAAATAAGTATCTTAATAAATTTTTCGCTACGTCAGACATGTCCTTCTGAGGAAGTGTCGTCGATTCTATTCAAAAAGGTTTCTAATTTCGAATGCTTAAACGGCATCAGTCGTTGAACAATAATACATTGAAAAGTACACATGGATTTGGGATACAGAAAACAGTGCTCCTAGTGCTAAATAAGATATAATATTAATTTCTTGAAGCTTAGCAATACTATCATAATTTTTAATTTTTAACGTAAAACATTGCAAGAGGTCTTCGAATATATCAGTCGAAAATATTATGGCGCTTTAAATTCAATATTTCTACGTAAAACTGTATTAAGACGGCACTATTTTATTCGCATTTCAACTTTCAAATATACGAAATCAAACGCTGATGAAACTTGGCACAAAATTTATTTCGCTCGCTTTCACGAGATGAAAGGCTCTTAGAACTTTCGACATTATTCGTTATCGATTGAGATGTAGCTCTTCCATCCTAACCGAATCATTAATTCTAGAATCAGGATCAAACGAATCTTTTTCTCACTGTTGCTATCATCTTTCTTATGGATAGGTCACATCAAACGAATTGTTAAGAATAAAAATAAGAAGAAAAAATTGGAAAAAAATCCCTCTAGAAAATGTCTTAGTATCTTTCACATGAGAAATAGCTTAGAGAAACTCTTGTCAAAGAATCCTTGACATCAGTGACAGGTACTGATGGCATCAGCGTAAGAAATGTCGCCGATGTAGGCATCCGGAACGGAACCTCCTAAAAACAAACTGTCCTTTTCGAGACATCAAGGGTGTTATTGTACGTTTGATCGTCAATCATGCCTTCAGTTGATTCCAAAGGTTGTGACTCGGATGGTGCCATTCATCATGCTGTTTTCCTTTACTGTATTTATGACATGATTTATGAGTCACCTAATGATTTATGAGTCACTGGCACAAAATACCTGCCAGTCGTGAACGGAAAGATGATCTAACAAAATTTGTTTTAATGGGTTTTGAAACTATTTATGTAATGCAACCACGGAAAAGTGCTTTTTCAAAACAAATCAAAAGCATTTTAATAAAAATTGAATGTCATTCACAATGAATGAATTCACATAATATGTTCACATTAATGAATGCCATTCTCATAATATATAAATTTTCACTCTGCAGCAAGAAGAATATCTTTAATGGGAAGAACATCTTAAATACTTTAACCCTCCCTCACGTAAGAGATGATTGAAAAGAGGAACACAGATACACTCACGTTTGTGAAAATTGCAACACCAAGAAGGAATCGTCATAATTGAATGCAATTTAATACACAGTTGAGTGGTAGTGGTACAAATAAATGATTAAATGTTCAAAGCAAACAAACAAGAACAAGAGATCAGAATCAGTATTTTGTGTGGCCACCACGCGCCGCAATAAGTGCTGCTACACGACGTGGCATGGAGTCAAACAAAGTTTGAATGTCTGACTGAGGAAGAGCATTCCATATCGTTTGTACGCGTACCCAAAGTTCGTCTGCAGACGCAACAGGACGAGGATCACGAGCAAGACGCCGACCAATGACATCCCACACATGTTCAATTGGCGACATATCCGGGGAACACGCAGGCCAAGGAAGAAGCTGTACCTGCTGCGCTGCAAAGAAGGATTTAACAATCCGAGCAGTATGAGGGCGGGCATTGTCCTGTTGAAATACAGCGCCTGGCAAGCTTTGAAGGAAGGGAACAGCTTCGGGCTGTAGAACTTCACGGATATACCGGTTGCTGTTCAGATTGCCCACAATTCGTAGCAATTGAGATCGTCTATGATATGCTATGGCGCCCCAGACCATAACTCCGGGTGTTCGTCCACTGTGGCGTTCGATAATGCACTCCGGAAGGTGGCGTTCACCGGCATAGCGTCTGACACGAATGCGGCCATCATGGTACCACAAATTAAAGCGGGATTCGTCAGAAAACACGACATGCTGCCAATCAGCACGCCAGTCTCTATGCTGATTGGCCCATTGTAGCCGCAGGCGGCGATGGTCGTGCGTTAGGGGGATCCTGTATAAAGGAGTCCGTGCGCGCAGTCCACACTGCAGCAGACGTCTACGAATTGATGAAGCACACAATGAAACACCTGTAGCTATTGACCACAGTGCTGCCAATTGTCTAGAGGAAGCTGTACGGTCCGTCCGCGCCATGCGGACCAGGTGTCTATCATCGCGAGCTGACGTCACATTTCGGGGTCCACTCCCGGATTTCCGAGTTGTCCGACACTCGTCCGTCCACTGCTTCCAAACGCGCATCACTGTGCTGCTGTTACGCTGCACACGAGAGGCTACTGCACGATACGACAATCCAGCTTCACGAAGGCCGATGATTCTCCCTCGTTCAAACTCTGTAAGTTGTTCAAATCTCGCTCTCTTTCGTCGACGAGGCATAAGTACAGATTGAGTTAACGTTTACCACTAGCAGATAACCACCGATAACCATACACGCCTCGCTACAGCCGTCTATTTATTCGGATCCATCAGCCGTTCAGAGGGCGCTGCTCAGCATACGCATGCCCTACGGATTTGCAATTCTAATCATTTGCATATCATGCGCTACTTTGCATTTCCTGAAAATTTCAGCTCACTCGCGTAAGTCCTTCATGGTGTTGCAATTTTCACAAACGTGAGTGTAGAAATTGTTCGATAAACGCAGTACTAGTTGGTCAGATATAATCTTCCACAAACTATTAATGAAAACATTCTTTATGAGGCGGTATGCAAAATGTTATCCTATAAAACCGTGTACACATTGCATAGTATCAGAAGCTTCTTTTTAATTATAAAAAAGTCTAACTTCTTGTAAAAGTTTTTAAGAGATTTGTCATAAATATTGTTAAACAAATATACTAGAAATTTAATGCAAAATATTTGAAGCAATAGGCACAGTATTTTCAAACCCTTCACACTTCTTGCTACACGAATATTCAGCATACTTATATACCAATATTCAGCATACTTTTATACCGATATCCAAGTATACTTTTATAGTAATATTCAATATACTTTTATAGCAATATTCAGTATGCTTCGAAAAATAAATTTCACATTTTCTGTCGAAAGATTGACGGTAGCAGCTCTTAGAAACAGAAATGATTAGAAATCCCTGCATGTATTAAGTTTTATTTTGTTCAGAATATTCGCGAGGGTAAACAATATTTTAATATTGTGTAATTTAGCCGGATATCTAAATATTGTTTGTAGTTTGTGCTGATGAATACTTTTTAACAAACCATAAATAACATTTTGTAATTAATTGAGTGTTACTAATGCTCACATTTTGAACTAACTGTGTAGAGACATTAGAACGTTTTTATGCTGCAGACGTGAAAAATGTGCAACGCCCTCGGCGAGACTCGAACCTGTACCCCTCGATTACGCGTCGAGTGTGCTACTGTTACACCACGAAGGCATGCATGAAGGAGGGAGAAAACACCTTATACACTCTCTCTTTTAAAGAGCGACTGGGGATTAGGGGATCAATCGCCAAATCCTGGTGGTGAAGAATCATCATCCACCACCTTTCAGTTCGGGCGCTACTGAAGATTTATTAGGTTATTTTTGAAGCAGGACACATGAAAAATGTGCAATGCCCTCACCGAGACTCGAACCTGGGCCTCAAGAATACACGCCGAATGCGTTACCATGCTCTTATATGAGGAATGCAGCCTATGATGTTTATTCTTAGCTCTTCAAGGATTTGTGATTTGTTCGTGTAGATCATTGATTTAAAAAACCTCATGAAAATTACGCTAAAGTTAAATCACAGCTTCTGGAAAGCCAACTAACAACTGCACTTTGCGAAAGCATCCTTTCACCAAACATTTTTGCAATAGTCACTTTAGTTGTGTGACATATGGTAGCGTCTCGTTGAAACCACATGTCTCTCTAATCAATATCCTCCAAACTTAGCACAGAATTTTGTTATTATCAATCCTCATCGCTCACCAGTTACTGTAAATGCACGCCCTTCCTCGTTTTCAAAACAAACTGGCCGTAAATCTCAGCATACAATGCCCGTTTCTAAATGCAAGGGCTTCTTGTGCATCTCATGCATTGTTTCCACACCAAAAATGACAATTTTGTTTGATAACATATCCAACCAAGCAGAAATGAGCTTCATATAAGAACATAATCTTTTGACTAAATTAAAGCATAATAATCATAAATAAAAATTAGTAAAAGTGTTAACATTTCAAGCATAATTAATTGCCTTTCGTTTTGAAGTCATATCATTCTTGTTGGAATATTGAACTTATTTGAACAGATGATTTAAAATGGACTAACGTTTAGATCATTAAAAGATCGATTACATTAATTATGATGTAATGGTAAAAAGTACTCTACCAAGAGGATCAGTTATAAATTTATGGGAGTCGAGTCCTTCTAAAAGTTAAAATACCGAGTGGGTATGAGCTTTGTTTTGAATCATACAAGTGAAAATTTTAATGCAACCGAAACAGTTTGAAATTTTGAGAAATTAATTTTTCGTTCAGTTCTTCATTACAACTGTATTAACTCAATAATCCCCAAGAAGTCTGTACTAATAATACTGTTACTGATAAATTTATTATTTTATCTTCAGAAAACAACGCTTTCATAAAAAAGAGAGATGCTTTTTTTGCTCCTTAAAAAGCAAATAACAGGTATGTGATTAATTTTATTATTGGGAACCTGATGCACACTGACGAAATTAGTAATGATTAATTTGGGAATGCGAACTTCTTTTTAAAAAATGCAATTCCTATTTTAATTCATTATTCTCCAAGGACGTAAGCCATGTGAATTATTCTAGCGCCTAATAATTAATGAAGTGCTGTCAAATTTATTTTTAACATTTCAATTTAATTTTTAATCTAATGTTTTAATTGCCTGAAATTGTTCTTATGTGCACTAGGGAAATACGTTCCATAATTATTTGAAAAGATTTTGTTAGTCATATTACAAAAGAATTGATGAAGCTATTTTAAAGAAGCATTATCGCAATATAACACTAAAGGTGTCTATATGATAATACTGTTACTATAACCTTAATATAATTTTTTTTGCTTTCCGCTAGCGTTTTTTGTTTGTTACTTCCTTGTACGAAGTAAAGGAAGTATTGTAATCAAAATATTCCAGGTATCACATTTCAACAAAAATATCCATTTTGATTGCTATCGAGTGCAATTTAAAGATGTTTTTGCGTGACATCCGTACCTAAGAACAGACTAAGACACTTCTGCCCCCCCAAGAAATTATAAAACTGATTTAAAATGGATTCAGAAGAGATTTTTTCACATGCCTGTTATTTGCTTTTCATGACGTCTGTACTTACGTATGTATGTATGTATATCGCATAACTCAAAAACGAGTAGCCTCAGAACGTTGAAATTTTGTATATCGGACTGCTATAATATGTAGTTGTCATCTCCCTTTTTGATTGCAATCGGCCGCACCAAAAGTACATATACATATTACTGGGCTCCGTGAGCTCAATTTTTTTATTCTTATATTTTGGTAAATTGCTCATTTTTTCTTTAAAAATGGTTGAACTATGTCGTTCTTATTTTCGGGTTGAGGTTTTTGTTTAGTTAATCTGCATGCAATATTTGTAGAATTATGAACAATTTAAAAGTTTTTTTTAAATGCGTTTAAGCCTATTTTTTACCACAGCAGCCGTATTTGTTTACATTTAAAAGTTAGCAGAATAGTGAATTAATTCTCTAGCACCTTCATTCTCTTTTTGCCGAGTCGGACCAAAATGAAACTTTTATTTTCGTGCATTGAAAAATCTGCCTTCCTCCCTGCTGGCCGAATTGCTTGTTTGCGTAGCTCTCATTTTAATTGTAAAAATTGTTTTGACTGTATTTAGTGTTTATTTATTTTTTTTATAATTTTCAATTTTTATTGTACATATTGTGAGATTTTATGCATTTTTGCCTTGTTGCGAACTGAGAACAGATTTAATTGAATGAGAAATATATCTCTAATGAAATTCGAGGAAATAAGTGTTTCGTAATAGGAGCAAATATTTTAACCAGTCTGTCTCAGACAGAGGAGAATATTTACGAGTAGCGCATGCGCATTATGTAAGCGGCGCTGAATCGGGTGTGAAAAACTGTTTCTTTTTTATTTGTTTAATTTATTTTATACGTATTTTTAGATTTATTATAGTATTTGAATAAAACATGTGGCAACGATTAGATAATTCTTCAGATGATATAATTTTTGCTCACCCTGACTTATAACATGAATTAGATGTAACTCTGTTAAGTGAACCTAGCGCCAGAGTGTCGTTATAGTAAATAAATATAGTGAATTTGAAAGAGTACATTTATTCTATCATGGTTTATGCAGTATCGACGAATTAGATTTAATTCAATTCAATAAGTTTAAATGAAATGCAGGAAAGAATGCATATAATTTAATATTCATGGGAAGTCATGTGCAAGGAAGTCGTGTGATGTACACATCAGATTTTAAATGTATTTCGGGATTGGCATTTTATATGGTTACGTAAAACTGTCATATTTTAGCTTACCATGATTTTAAAGTAGTTTACCGTAAAATAAGTCATTGAATTTTTTATGGTTTTGTTACGGATTAGATATTCATGTTTTTCAAATTAGCGTAGCATAAACATTGCATAGTGTTTTTTACTATAATAACGTATTACATTTTTCGTGTACCATAGTTTTCGACTGAAACGCCATATCCTATTAAAACGTCATACCGTCCAAAGTGGATTAATTTTCAGTGACTTCGTGTATTCGTCTATTTTTCAAAGAGTTAGGATGTAATTAAAACAAAATTTGTTTTTCGTGGAATTTAACGTTCATGGAAAATATCTTCCCTTTTTCTAGAAAATGAGTCCATCTGATGTTTTTAAATATACTAGTAAGCCCCTGATTCTTTAACGAATCGAATAAACAGATGCAAACACGTTGTGGTGTGAATTGCATGGGAATGACAATGGGGGAATTAAAAAGTAGATAATAAATCCAACTTTAAAGCTGTATATACATTTTGAGACTTACTGCTAAGTTTACAGGAAGATTAAAGGAATTCAGATATTAAATAAGTATTAAATAAATGTGGATCCATTATTTTAATCCTTTATTTTACAACATGGCTCAAATTTTGAATTACAATGAGCAGTAATGTTAGCAAGATAAATTAACTCAAGAAATATATCAGAATCTTCTCTCTACAGAATGTTCCCGGTGAAAACTTTATTAAACATTAAAAAATAACGATTAGACATTTATAAAAAGTGTGTTGTCCGTCCACGCGGTACACACTGCTCTTCGTCCTTTATGATATAGTTTTTATAAATATGTATATACACATGCATAATTTTAACATTAATTTTTGTATGAATATTGCTTTAATATGACTTTGCGTTATCTGAGGATTTTGGAAGCCAGGTCCCAGCTACCAGTTATTTTTAGTATAGTATTTCAGCATTCGCAAAAAAATATGTTTTTGTTCCAATTCATTATTTCAATGATAAACAAGATTTTGAGTTTAATTAGTTTATATTTTAAATTTTGAAATATTACCAGCGAGTAGTGCAACCTGCAGTGTATATTTGGGTTTTGGTTTTGAACTTAATTTGTTCTTTATTGAAAGCATAAGTTTAAATTATGTACATAAGCACATTCTTTCCAGATGTTCTGGTGGTGTAAATGTAACCACGTTGAGTTTGTTACTCAATCCGCTCGACTTTAGTCATGAACACTACTAATTTTCTGTCTCAATATACAGAGATATTACGTTTTTTGAAGCAGAAGGCATGAAAAATGAGCAGCGCCCTCGCCTGAACTCGAAACTGGACCTCTCGAATAAGAGCTGAGTGTGCTATCGTTACACCACGAAAGCAGGCTCTAAGGAGGGAGAAAATACCATCTAAATATTTCTAGCTTTTAAACACTTATATTCTTTGTAATACGTATAAGCAAGTGAAGTTTATCCTAAAATATTTGATGAAAACATTCATTTTAGTAAATTCTTTTCGTACAGAAAAAATTCTAGAAAAGATAACCATGTGCTGGGAAAACATTCTGTGAGCTGTATTAACAAAAACTGTTGCATAAATGTATAGCACCAGTCACGTAATTTAGAAGATACGAGAAGTTGAATATCAATGATAGCATAATATACACTTGCCAGTGTAGCCCATCATTACGAATGGGAAGACAATATGCAGCCCTTTACTCTTAAGTTGTCTTTTTAATTAAGCTAATCGTATGCTGTATAGGCTGCTTCGTAAGGTAGCTTTAAAAAGAATCAGAATTTAGAGGCTGCAGCGATGATATCAAGCAATGGCTTGTAGAGGTTATTTTAAGTTTAAACATGTTTTACTATCTATTCCTGTTTCCCATCCACTATTCTTTACTAGAATAAGTTTTTAGTATCGCGTTTTATGCAAATAGGAGGAGTATTTACGGGAAGTTCAACTTACTCAGTGCTTAGGAGTCCTTTGTGGAGGGTGTTTGCCTTCTGGCCGCTGCGTTCTTGAATCTACTACTCTCGGCCATATTGTGCATGCCTGCTGATAATCGCCGGCTAGGTTAAATTAAGGGTCAACTACGTTAGGTATTTGTGCCTAGCTTAGACAAAGTCTGTTTGGTTTAGTATTAGATTGGTTTCTTATCTTGATTTAAAAGCCCGAGTAGAAGCTTTCCTGTAAGAAGAAGAAGGGGCCATCTCTTATTATTTCTTTGAGTGTATAAAAGGGTGTTTTAACCCTTCTGGAGACTTTGTCGTAAATACTTGAACTCAACGATAATTCGCTGCTTAGTTTACTAGGTTCCTCCAGATATATCATAGACAATGTACTGAGGAACATTACAAGCTGCATGATCCTTTACTATTCAGTTATGGATTGCTCAATGTAGGTGCAAATCCTAGGTGAATATGCTAGTTGCTTAACTGGTTTTGATGATTTTCCCAAATTTAAATATAAGCTATCTTCTTTTTTGCTTTAGAAAATCCACCATGAGGGTTTCCCTCTCATTAGACAGGTAACGCTTGTACGCTTAGCCATAACTGACTATTGGCACAATCTATCGGCGAAGGATATTAGTCCTCATTAATTGGAGAAATAATTAAAATCCACTGCACCAGATATCTCTGTCGTGGTGCGTCTCTTTACATGTGTAAGGTCTTACGACCGATTTGCTTTGCGAAATGCAGTTGATTAGTATATATTTATCAGGGCTGTGCATTTTACAGATAAAACAGAATTCTAGCAGGATGGTTATTAACTTTCACAAAATGCATATCTGATCAAAATTTAATCCCCATTTTTCATTCCTTTCAGTGTGCGCTTTCAGTATTAAGCGTATAGTTGAGCAAACGCAAACCTGTGTTTTTAGTCACAAAAGACCTCGCACACTACGCGTTTCCCTCTGATTGTTCAGAGAAAGATATTTTTCACACGTCAGTCAGGAGGGTATCCTGGCCTTTTGAACTCAATTCTGGAGCACCTCCTACAGTCTCCTTTTATTTCTCAGCCGCATATGCTCACGTAATTCAACATGAATTTTACATATCATAAAGCTTTTATATTAATATTTTACTTTCATTTATATTTCATCATTTTCATTACTGCATTTACTAAGATGGCTTTCATAGGATCTTTATTTTTTGGACTGAGATTCTTTTGATTTTATATATTGTAAATGTGTTCAATTTGTATCCTATTTTTGGCGTCTATTGATCACATAAGCAGAAGTGGAAGTAATTAAAGTAAAACAGAATATTAAAAACTTTTACTTGATAATTTATTTAACGTTTTGGTTTTTCCCGGTTATCTAAGATATGGCATGTTTGATTTTGATTGAGTTTCATCTGTTATTTTTTTTTAATTTAGTGTCTTAAGTTTATTAAATTCCAGCAGATCGTCAAATACTACAGTTTTGCATTAAACTGAGTAAAAATAATGAAAAGCAGTGGCATAAATATAATGATAACGCGTCCACTAGGAATGCATAAACTACATGTATTTGAAGTGTACTGTATTGCGCATTGTATCGTATTGCGTATTCTAAGCGTCTACCATGGATTGCTTTTACTCGGTTGCGTGTTGTAATATGCATCTACTTCTACTTGTTTCATATATTATAAAGCATCATGTTACGAATTTCATTTTGTAATGGTCGCACACTGTACTGTATTGCACAGGTAAGGCATAATAGCCGTATACATGTAAACGGTCATTAATTCATTAAATTGTGAGTATTGCTTTATATTTCACAGCCAGTATAAAGGTTAGTGATGCTGACTGCCACACTGATGAATCTGGATTCGAATCTTGCAAAAGGCTTGGGCGGCAAAAGTGTGCGGCGAGGATGCACTTAAAATTCAGGGCGAGTCGAAAATCCTCTTGAAAGGCTGGTGATAAGGGAAAAGGGATGGAATAGCCTCAAACCATCGCTGAGCTGGTCTCACTCAAAATTGTGGTGGAACCGCCCAGTTAGTACCTCGGGACTATACCTGAACGAGCAGTGGTGAAATTCTGGTGTCGTGCCCGCTTCTACCAGTACCTGTATATTTAAAATTTAGTGTAGCATTATGCTACAAATTATACTCTGTTGCATAATATTTTCTGTACAGCACTGTAGTTTCACACATGTAGAACAGTTTGATTTACTATACTCTCCGAAGGACAGTATACTCCTGTATCCTAATGGTTCAGTTCCATATCATAATGTACTCTCTAAAATACAGCATTCGGTACAGCCGTATGCTGCTCATAATCACGCCATTATTATTATAATGATCTCCAGTAATCTAGTGGACTGGGAGTTAAGTATGAATTTAGATAATAACTAGATAATTATTTTTATTCTTTTCGCAAGTGTAAAATGAATACAAATCAGTTTCTCCCAGGAAACACCATTCTTTTAGGAAAATAGCCTTCATTTGTCTTGCCGTAATAAACTGAACAATAAGAACTGGTAAATTGGTTTAGTACTAAGAAATGCACAGGCGATAATTTTCCCATCATCCTTAGAGTTAAATAAAATAATGACATTTTCTCTAAGCAGAGAAAAACTTCACGAGAGGTAAATTTGCAGTTACAAAACGTACGTAAATAAGAAAATATGAACTACTAATCCAAAAATGCCTTTAATGTTTGAAAGTTTATGTCCTACTTATGCTTGAAATTTAGTATGTAATTAAAAAAAATATTAATAAATTGTCCAGGAAAACAAAAGATGGAATTATTCGTTCTTCTCATTCAGTTACAAGTCTTTCTTTCTTGTTGTAACTGAACTACCTGAGTAAAGTAAACTTCATATGTTTCATATTAAGTTATTAGGAGGATTAAGGATAACATTATTATATCAAGGCTTAAAATTATAGTGATCACTGGCTCGTTAGCTACATGCAGGCAATTTATTTGGCTACTCATAAAAATAGTCATGAATACTCTTGCTGTAGAGCCATGACCAAAACTTTCTGCATAGTCTCATAATGTGTTACCTGGTATTATTTTTATCCTTACTGTAGCTGTAAATTATGAGATTTTCTGAGTTTTAATACTAAATTTTTATATCCTATGAACAACATGCCCATGTTTACAGACAAAATTATTAATTTTCAGCGCTGTAAGCTGCATATATAGGTACACGACACTTCATAAACGGCCGTTCGTACCACAAATTTGCTTGTAAAATTTGTAAATTTAAGTGGGTTAGCAATACCGATTTCTAAAGTATCTTTATTACGAAAACAAAATTATTAAAAAAAACATAATGTCAAAAATAAGACATTGTATTTCAGCTCACAATGAAAACTTTCCTTTTGAACACCTCTCAGAACCTCGGTCTTTTTTTTTCAAAGTGGAATTCTTCAAACTTGAAAAACGCCATTGCCATAAATTTCGTTTTGAAATTTTTCATGGTCGAAGGATCTTCTTCCCTGTATTGCTCTTCGAAACCAATCAGGTCTGTTGGTCGCACTGATTATCGGCAATTCCCCTTTGTCTTAATAAAGAATGAGATTTTTTTATTGAATTTTCGTGATCGTCGTATAGTATTCATGCCATTCAAACCTGATACACTGCCACTATTAATCTATCTCGATGCATTGCCACTATTTTATCTATTACTATCTGTGTCGCCACTATTAAAGTGTTTCTACTATAGAGAATTTTGTTTAAAAAGAAATGACACACCGCTTTTTTGCCGTATCAATTAACGGCACTTGATTTTCTCTTTTCACCCAAAATTTTTAATATCGTTCATTTTCTTTTCGATTCCGAACAAATTTCATACTTTGAAAACATGTTTGCTCATATCTGCGAAAAGTTGGAAAACGTGCGTACTTCACACCTGTAAACAATGTCACCATACATCCAAGACACGTAGTAGAAAGGATTAAGACCCCCCATATGACTATTGACTATTTATAAAAAGCTGCTGCTTCATCTCTCAACCTTGCCCTTAGCTTTCCTAGACAGAATGATGTTTTATACATGTACTGATTTCTTACTCTGTGAGTTCTTTGTGGTATTAGTCTTAGCAAACAGTATTAGTTTCTGCAAAAATGTCAAATTCCGGTCAAAGTTGAAAGGAGAAATGGTTTCACTCCACTCTTTTACTATTTAATTCAGTTTTTCAAGAGTTGGAAACTAAACTGCTTAATTCTCTTCTATTTTTTGAATTATTTTTCTGTAAACTTTAGCTGTTCTTAAAATATCTTACGGACAACAATACTTTTATAGCTGACTTTGAAAATATTAATAGGAATAACATAGCAAAGCTTTACGAAAAGCGTCAGAGGAAAAAATTAATACCTCTTTCACTCAGAATTGTCGGAAAGTAATAATGTTTACAGAAATTTTTCAGAAAACTCTTGGTTAACGATATAATTAATACCGCAGTGAAAAGCTGGAAACGTTCAGCATTCATGTAACAATATAATTTTAATAATATTTTCTTTAACAAGGGATATATCTTTAATATAACACTACATAAATTTATTTAATCACTTTTTGGTTAACTTCATAAAAGTGGTAACAAGCATAAAACTGCAAATAATAAATTCATTAAAACCAAAGGAAAGATTTTTAAGAGTGCAAAAGTTAATAAAAAATGTTTTTAACGGAACATTCTTTGAAAATGATTAATTTCCTTATTTAATTGCCTCCAAATAACACATTTAATTTAAGGAATTTCATAGTAGAAGTCAAAAATTTAATTAGAGTACAGGAAACATTTATAAAAAATGTAACGATATTTCGCCATATGGTGAGCTCTAGAATAATCGAAAAGCGATTGTAAAATACAAAAAATATTTCAAAATATTTTCTTACTTGTTGCAAAATTAAATTTTAAAGTGAAAAATGAAATCTGCTTCCAAAGAGAAATGTGTCAGGAAATCAAATTCAGAATGCTGTTTCTTAAGCTAAAATTGTTACGGTAAAAGCATTTAGTTTTGTAATTTTTAAAATGCTTATTTTAGAAGGAATTTTCACTGATACAGTTATTTAAAGTTCATTTTAATACACCAATTAATACCTCAAGTTACAGGACAGTAACATCTCAAATGACGCTAACCGCAAAAATTATTGTCACTCGGTAATATGGATATGCTCTAAATATTTTTAATATTAGTAAACATCGAAACATGAATATAATAAAGGTGCCATTAATTTTTTAAGCAAAACGGAACCAAGTAATTTGAATGTACGCAATAAAAATGCTATAAGTGCTATACACATAACAGTTATAAAATTTTATCGTACGTATCCAGATCTTGCGACTGCAATATTGAATGAATCAAAATTTAATGGAGGTGTATGAGATTGCAATGTACTATATGCTTTAGATTGATCTCAGTAAAAAGAAATGAGATGTCTCATTTGCAGTTAGGGTGATTAAACTATGAAACTTTTGAACTGAACCATCTACCATATAAGAGAATATGTTAATTAACATTTTGTATGATTTAGAGCTTCTCCTTTCCACAATTCTCACCAGAATGCGAATTAGTTGGTTCAGAATTTAAGTCGAGGGTCTTGAATGCTCACTTTTGGCATCGTCGCCTGCAACTTTCGTTTGATGGCTCAGCTCTGTCAGTGAAATTCCCGGCGTTAACCACTTTCGTTAGCTGACGTTAAAACAAGCCGTTAAAATGCATGTGCCAACTTAAGCAGACCATTTTGTGTAGTCTCCGATAACGTTTCCTGATATTTTAATTTCAGCTTAAGATATTTTAAATAATCAACTTTATTTGTACGACAAGTTATGCTTCCTTCCTTTTTCTATTAAACTTTAAATAAAATTGTAATTTTAACCTTTTCAAGACTTTGTCACATTGACTCAGACTAGAGCTATAACTCAGTTGTCATTCTAGTAGGATATAAAGTGCATTGGTTTAAACTTATACCCAAATACGTCCCTGTAACATTTCCGCATCGTACTGGGATCGACACAGTAAAAATTTTAATGGCATTGGCATAACACATGTAGCTAAAGAAGCACTTACAAAGGAGAAAGGCAAATGGGTAAAGGAAGGAGGCACATAGCCTTGCAAAAGCATGCCGTATGCCCTTCCCATCATTTAGTGCACTGAACCCAGACCAGTGCAGTTTTGGGAACATCTTTCATAGCAGAAGAATTTTTGAATATCAGTCACAGTTTTGAACTTTAGGCGCATTGGATGAAGAGAAAACCTCATGATATGTATTTAGCCCATTCTTCTTTAAGAATACCAGCAACATTTAAAAACAATTCTGGAATGCAAATTTATAAACATTTTCATTCTTCATTCACTTTTCCGAAGACATGATTTCATACGTTTTACAGATGCGTATGGTAGTTCCCTACTCAACAGTGTTCACAAATGAATTCATCTGAGAACTGCAGCAGTCTAACTGTTTGATATGATGTAAATCAGAGATGGAAATCTATATAACATTTGTTAAACATGTGTTTCAACGCTAGTGACAAAATTCTCGTTATCATTTTGCATTTTATGGTCACCATAGAACTGCCGACCTTATAACTATGAATCTCTGGTTGTGAGGATATTTGAAATCCAAGAAGTGAACTATGTCTTCGAAAAAGGTATCTGAATTAAAGCATATATTATTTTTGTAGAATATAATATTGAAATTCCATCGGTGGTAATCCTCACTTCCTGCAGTGATAGCGTTCTTGTGTCATTGGTTTTCCAGCTGTAAGTAAAATGCTAATGCCATTTACAGATGTTCACTGTGCCTATCAAAGTACGAGGTGAAAACGTAGAGGAGATAACTAAATTCTATAAATTCTCTATTTCGCGTTAAAATAAATAAATCTGTCAAGAATATTATGCAACATTTCTATTTCGTCAGGATTAAAACCTCGCACGAAAATGTCAAATTTCAGCTGTTTTAAACGTTGCTCAAACCCTCCTTTAAAGATCCAGACATTAATTGCTTTGATAGGTTGCTTGTCGCATTTTGCTTCTCATTCTGATTGCTAAGCGTTTTTGTCTTAAAATGCAAATCAGCTGTATAATAGAATTCCTTAGTATTACACTGTAACTTCAGAATTACTAATTCTATGCGTAATGAACCAGAGGAAGCAAAGTTGTAAATACTGAGAAAATTATGCTGTCAAAAGTCATGAATGTTAATTTCAGCTTATCAAGCATTTATTTCTTTTCTGCTTTAATCTCCCTCTTTTCTCTCGAAAGAAATGTCTGCCTACAAAGTTATGTATCAGAAACAAGAAGAATTAATGAAGGAAAGCTAAGATGCACTTCAGAGCAAACGTTTGCGTAATTGTTTTAGCGTTGGACAGTTAGCGTATCTTATTTGCGTTTTTCTGCTACCTTATTCTAAGAAGTTAGTTTCAAGAGCCTAATAGGACTGACTGTTTAGTATATTTAGTAGAAGAAAACTAAAGAAAAAAATAATTTTTGACTCTAGAATAGTTTTGTCTTTTCTCATCTCTGTACGATTATCACTAGGTCGCAAAAGAAAAACTGTTGAGTTGCAGTAAATTAAATTTGTCGTAAAACATTTAATTGGGCTAAGCCACGAATCAGCACTTTTTTCACTTACTTTCAATTTCCAACTTAAATTTAGATGTTTTATGCTATGTTAGAATAAAAACATGTTTATTCTAAGCGATGAATAAATTAGAATTATGCGATATCATAATAGATTTCACTCAAAACCAAGCATGTGGCTAATCATTAAAGAGGACTTCGCCTTGAAACATTTTGCACATTCCTAACTTTTGCTAGTTGGTGATGATATCGAGTAACATATGAAGCTGCAAGAAAGATGAAATTATAGTTACTCGCTTACTACTTCTTGATAAAATGTGTCTTTAAATGCCTTTGAAAATAGTAGATTTAAACCACAAATTTCTTCTTCTTCTCCTTTAAATTTTTTTTTTTTTTTTTTTTTTTTTTTTTTTTTTTTTTTTTTTTGTCTGATTAATTTTTTTTGAGGTAGAGTTTTGAAGAAAAGCAAATTAGTTTTTACTATATTAATGAAGAGCTTAATTAACCATTGTATCTACAAGTAATAACTATATTTTCAGTTTATATTGTTTACAGTGACTTGATAAATTAGAATCTTTAATTTAAAATTTATAGCTTCTATTCATTTTTGGGGACTAAAAAGCATTTATTCGAATAATAAAAACAAATCCGCTAGCATTTGGGAAATTTAGAAAATTTATTACACTTTTCTTTCTGTTTTCATTATAGTATATACACTGTATACTTCGAAAAACATCATAATGTAACACTTTTGTCTCACATAAATCGGTACACAAGGTTATGTCCCTTTAAACTTTTATC
>KK120246.1:591687-607847 GCA_000611955.2 Stegodyphus mimosarum | reverse complement strand
GAGACGAGGTTGAGGCAAGTGAGACACTTATCTGAGCGAACGAGAGACAGCCGCCAGAGAGAGAGCGCCGGATTAGCAGTAAAATCTCAGAAATACATCTAAAAAATAAATTATGATAGTTGACTTTCATTTTTGAAACGTATCGAGAAATATTATTTTAAAATAACAAATTAATAAAAAAGAAAATTATAAGAAGCGAAAAATCTGAAAGTTTTCAGACTTTATACGCATTTTGCTCAAAGGAGCTTCTTTTAAAGTTTTATGTGTTACCTTTATTTATTAAAAATTATGTTCTCATGCCACGTAAACCATAAAATTTAATTCAAAAGGAATATAACAAAATAATTTAAAAAGAGCGTGTCTTTAGAATTTCCCATACACATTCTCGCTCGCTGGAAATAAAAATGTTTTTTTTTCTTACAGTGTTGCTATTGCTTGTTTTGAAATCGTTCAGTTTTTTATTCAAAACTCATAAATGCTTTACAAAACTTGAAATAGATAATACAACAAAATTCCAAATTCCAAATTTGGGCTTCCTGATGCCCATATTCGGGTGGAGACGTAAGTTATTCAAAATTTGATGGTTCTAGGTACTGCTGTTTTGTCACAATGGGAAAGACAGGCATATATTTATCCAGATTATTTCATTATTTAATTTCTTTAAATATAATACAGAGCGGTAATATTTGGGGGCAACAATTTGAAAAGTGAAACTCCAGAAAATGCCAAAACGAAATTAATAGCCCTTCTGGGCTAACTTGATTAAGTATTAACAATTAAATATGTAAGATATGACAAACTTCACTATGAAATATTTTATATGATTTCCATTCATTATTATTACTTTAGATAAATTTCAAACTTATATAAAACATTGTAACATTGCAATAGACTGAACCTAGTAACCTCATTTAACAAATGAGTTTAAAATGCTACGCGTGTCTTCCTGGAATTTAATGCCGAAAAAAAAGAAAGGTAAGCAAAGCCCTGACAAAAAAAAATAAATAAAATTACGTAAAACTGCACTCTTAATAAAAGTGTTAACCTAATATCGAATGACGGGAAAGGGTTGACTGCAAGGGTGTTTCCCTTTTACCAACATGAAGCGTAAATACTAGGCTCATTCTTTAGGAAAAGTTAATATCGCTTCAGGGAATGTATACCTCTCCTAACGCAAATAGCCCTCATACGCCCTCATACATACATAATTCCGTACTGAATGAAGCAAATAAAGTAATAGCAGATATTATCTTTCTTTACAGAAAAAAGAAAGGAAAATTCCTCAGAAATATAGAACTAATTTCCCAGAAAAATATTTATTCATAGTCGAATTGAAAGAAATGATAAATATTTTAATCTCTCAACTAAAATGAAGATATAAAAATTATACGAGATAACTACTGATTTAAAATTTTGGAATGCTTTCATATTTTAAAAAGAACTACTATCTTAGCCTTTAAATATACAAATGATACTTTTTCTTCCTCTTTCTGTCTATCCTTTTCTTTAAGAAATAGTTTAGCATTTTAAATATACAAATGACATTTTTTTTCTCTTTCTCTCTTTCCTTTTTCTTTTTCTTTCTATTTCTCACGCTTTTAGGACGAGACGAGGCGAGAGAGAGAGAAAAAAAAAGAAAATAAAGGAGAAGAACTTTACCATATGCAAGAAAAATAAAGATTATGTAAAAGATAAATTATAATTTTTAAGTCAACAGCGTAACTTATTTTTCCTTCTGTGCTCTAGAAATAGAACTGCATCATTTCAAGACTAATCTGTTATATGATTCTTACATAATTCTGATAAGGAACATGGAACTAAAACTCAAACAGCCAGTTTAAATCAAGATTTCATCGTGAACATACCTCACTCGCTCGCTACTCTTAGGCCTAGCTGGACTGCTGTTTGTTTCCTTTACTGCAAAGTTTAAAAAAATGTAAACTTCTTGAAATAGGCACATATAATATGTCAGAGTGTTTGTGACCGCAACATACTTACTGAAATAAAATGAAGATTTCAGCCTCTGCTGCCAGTTTCTTATTCATTGTGAATTAGCATTTCGGCATTCTTCGCAATCAAAATTGTTCTTCTTCATTACATATTCAACCTTCTATGTTATACATAATCAATTTTATAAAGCCCCTTTTTATTAAATATATATATGCTACAGATAGTCCATCAGAAATAAGTAGTTCTAAAAATCACGCTATTTCAATAATTCTGGTCGCTAAAACAACATCAAATATTCTAAAGATAATTCAGGAATATAGTTTAGTTCAATGGTATTTGAGTTGGGAAATTAATGCACAAAATATTTTAACACTAACAAAATATTTTAACGTTGCCAATTACTATTGTTAAATCGAAAGAAGCCTTGAAAACTTAAAGAATAAAACAAAATACGTAAAATCTCCTTTCGGCTCAAAAGATTTTCAAATACCACTATTTCTTTTGTAACACTATTAATTTATTAAATAGATTTTGAAAAATAGATTGTTGATTTTATTTCGCTGAAAGCAAGAAAAGTTAAACTAAGAAACCAAAAAAAAAATGTTTAAATAATAATATGGTACGTTTTTATTATTTCAGTACCAGTTATCCAAAAAGATATGTTTTAACACTTTCATTTAAAACCTAACAATTATTACATGCATTAATTTTTTAATATGTAAAATTGTGATTATAAAATAATATAAGAGTTATGGCATGATTTAGTATAGTTAATTTGTTGAATATAAAAACAATGAGATGCAGTTAATTTGATTCTATATAGGGGTGCGTATTTCTATCTTTATCTCAAGCGAAAAAGTTCCTAGGCACAACTTTGTCGATCGGTAATTGAATTCCGGCAAATCAGTCTAGTTGAGGGGGAGTGTTCGTAGTTTCCTTTCCATGTAATGTGAATAAAAACCAGATGCTCAAAGACAGTCTTTCACGAAGTTGTCTTTGCATTAGCAACTGAATTTCGGTGTCTTATGGCTATTGCTATTGATAGCTAAAACGGCAACCAACAGTTTATCATTTGTAGAATATAAAGGTTTAGATTCCGATGATTTGATTCCTGTAAAATAAATGCCATGAGCATTTCTAGCTACATAACTTGAGCTATACCTGGCCTCACTTTTTTCTTATTTAATTACAGCAAAATATAGAAGAGCTATGAGTTTGCGGAGGTATGCCAGTCTATAAAGACATTTTTAAGGGAAATTGGTTCTTATTCAGGATACACGCGTAGATAATGATGATGTGCATGTAGCCACAATTTTATTTCAATTCCGTAACCAACTAAGTACTTTGTGATGTACACTCACGTTTGTGAAAATTGCAACACCATGAAGGACTTACGCGAGTGAGCTGAAATTTTCAGGAAATGCAAAGTAGCGCATGATATGCAAATGATTAGAATTGCAAATCCGTAGCGCATGCGTATGCTGAGTAGCGCCCTCTGAACGGCTGATGGATCCGAATAAATAGACGGCTGTAGCGAGGCGTGTATGGTTATCGGTGGTTATCTGCTAGTGGTAAACGTTAACTCAATCTGTACTTATGCCTCGTCGACGAAAGAGAGCGAGATTTGAACAACTTACAGAGTTTGAACGAGGGAGAATCATCGGCCTTCGTGAAGCTGGATTGTCGTATCGTGCAGTAGCCTCTCGTGTGCAGCGTAACAGCAGCACAGTGATGCGCGTTTGGAAGCAGTGGACGGACGAGTGTCGGACAACTCGGAAATCCGGGAGTGGACCCCGAAATGTGACGTCAGCTCGCGATGATAGACACCTGGTCCGCATGGCGCGGACGGACCGTACAGCTTCCTCTAGACAATTGGCAGCACTGTGGTCAATAGCTACAGGTGTTTCATTGTGTGCTTCATCAATTCGTAGACGTCTGCTGCAGTGTGGACTGCGCGCACGGACTCCTTTATACAGGATCCCCCTAACGCACGACCATCGCCGCCTGCGGCTACAATGGGCCAATCAGCATAGAGACTGGCGTGCTGATTGGCAGCATGTCGTGTTTTCTGACGAATCCCGCTTTAATTTGTGGTACCATGATGGCCGCATTCGTGTCAGACGCTATGCCGGTGAACGCCACCTTCCGGAGTGCATTATCGAACGCCACAGTGGACGAACACCCGGAGTTATGGTCTGGGGCGCCATAGCATATCATAGACGATCTCAATTGCTACGAATTGTGGGCAATCTGAACAGCAACCGGTATATCCGTGAAGTTCTACAGCCCGAAGCTGTTCCCTTCCTTCAAAGCTTGCCAGGCGCTGTATTTCAACAGGACAATGCCCGCCCTCATACTGCTCGGATTGTTAAATCCTTCTTTGCAGCGCAGCAGGTACAGCTTCTTCCTTGGCCTGCGTGTTTCCCGGATATGTCGCCAATTGAACATGTGTGGGATGTCATTGGTCGGCGTCTTGCTCGTGATCCTCGTCCTGTTGCGTCTGCAGACGAACTTTGGGTACGCGTACAAACGATATGGAATGCTCTTCCTCAGTCAGACATTCAAACTTTGTTTGACTCCATGCCACGTCGTGTAGCAGCACTTATTGCGGCGCGTGGTGGCCACACAAAATACTGATTCTGATCTCTTGTTCTTGTTTGTTTGCTTTGAACATTTAATCATTTATTTGTACCACTACCACTCAATTGTGTATTAAATTGCATTCAATTAGGACGATTCCTTCTTGGTGTTGCAATTTTCACAAACGTGAGTGTATATTAATTCCATACAGCTCATTATTCCGTAATCTTAATTGAACAGTAATTCTGTTATAGTGTCGAAGTTTTTACAAGATGAATTTTACAGTAAGTGTTGTCTTGAATCTTAATTATCATTATACGCGCATATAGAAGCAATTAATATCAGCGTCAGTAACTGCAATTGCCATTAGCTCAACTTTAAAAGGCATCTGGATCTTTCTCTTCAATTTAAAAAGCTCAGACATGTAATTACAAAAGGAAAATTTTCTTTGTCCTAATTTAAGGATAAAATCTTGTAACGTTATACTTCAAATTTTGTCACAAGAAAGTAGTTACAAATTTTTGCAGTATCATTTAATTTCTAGTATACGTCCAAACTACACTATTCACCTTATAATTTTGTATTTCGGATTTTGTATTCAAGAAAGTATTTGCAGATTTCGAGCAATATCACATTAATTTCTGGAGTTTATGTGAAAATGCACTTAAGTCACATTTAACTTCTGTAGGAGAATAATAATTATGAGAAAGTTAATGCCTTTTGACAACGTTACCAGAAAACAGATGGAAACTATAAAGCTTCAGGAAATTATATCTAAATCAGCGGAAATTTGTTTTAATTCTTTAAATTTCCTTCCAAGATCCTTACAGCAGTTTTTTCCTTGACATTTTGGACATCATTTTAACTTTTAAATTCATTAAGTAATTAAAACCATTGTAATAACTGAGCGGTCTACACGAAAGTTCTGTCCATTTTTGGAAAAAAAACAAAATACCAATTTTTTTTACCGTGAATAAACCTTGTTAACTAATATAATTATCATTATTATTAATGACTTCTTGCCAGCGTGAGGGTAATTTGTGTATCCCATTTTTGAAAATTGCTGTATCTTTTGATGCGAAAAATTGAGCCAGTGCTTGTTTGATATCTTCTTCATTTTTGAATTTTTTACCCTTCAAAAACTTTTGTAAGGACAAAAACAAGTAATAGTTGGAGGGACAAAAACAAGTGAAGTCCGGGGAATATGTTGGATGCGACAGAATTTACCAGCTTAGCTCTGCAATTTTTTACGAGTCCCCAAAGCAGCATGTGGCCTGACGTTATCATGATGCAGTATGATGTCCTTCCTAACTGAACATTGCCAACCTCTTTTCTTGGATTGCTGTCTTTAAATTATCCAGTTGCTGAAAATCTCTGAACTGAGCATTTCGTTTGATTTTAAAAGCTCATAATGTATTGGTCCTCGAGTATTCCACCATATACACAACATTCTCTTATTCAGAGTCAAATGTGGTTTACAGGTGAAACGGCTAGGTTTTCCGGGTTCATAATATGCCCTTTTCCTCACTATGTTTTCGTAGGTAATCCACTTTTCCTCCCCAGTTATCATCCGGTTCAAGAAGGGCTCAAGTTTGTTCCGAGTAAGCAGAGATGTGCATATGACGACTCGACCATCCAAGTTCTGACTTAATTCATATAGTGACCTACCGAATATGGTCCGAAATGGTTTTCTGAGCTGAATTAAGCCTTTCTGAGATCTCCGATGTTGTCAGAAAAGGATCTTGCTCCAACATAGTCTTAACAACATCCTCGTCGATCAACGATGGTCGCCCAGAACGTGGCTTATCAGAAAAATCGAGATCACTTGTTCGAACGATCTTCTGCATGTCCTATCAGAAACTGCACCTTCACCACACATTTTGAATATGCTTCAGTAGCATTTCGTACTTGTTGAAATTCGTATAAATTACAGTGGCGTAAATGAATTTTTTTAGAAGCAAACATTCATACCTAAGACTAATGTGAATAAACTTTGTTTTAGTGAATTTGCTACATCAGTATGTATGCATTAAGCGATAAAAATAGAGAGCCAAACATGCGCCAAATAAATATGTGCTTACGTTGTTACTTTCCAGTAGACTGAATATTTTAAAAGAGATTTAAAATTCAACCAATACTTCTTCCAGAGTACCGTTAATAAATGGGTTATGTAACGTTTAATGTAATGTCACTGCTACGCATTTGCTATAGATTACCAATTCCAATTACTCCTAATTCCTTCTACTTGTTGTTAAATACAGATTTAAATATTTCAATTGCGATTATGTCACCATGCGAAAGATTTAGAATTACGCAATCATTCAAGAGATTAGCTCAACATCGAGTATGATTGCGCTGTCTTGTGTTAGTCCTCTGATATATTGATTCTCGATTAGCGAATATTTATTTAACGGAGTCTTAAGGTAGAAGATTTTAAGAGGTTAATTACTGTACGTAATTTAGGTCATTAGGAAATAAAACAAATGATCTCATGTCCATCTAAAGTTAGTTCAGCAACTTCCGTTCTCAGAAAATTTAATTTACAGGAGATCTGCTAAGAAAAACTGCAATACCGAGAAAAATAGAAGCATATCTAAATTTTTCTACTTCTTCCTTAGGATTTACTTTTAATATGTCAAACAGTGAAAGGAAGTTTTCTTCAATGAAAAGTTATTTATTTTACTTACACTGAGTTTGATATTTTGTTTTAAGCATCTACAATTTTACTTATATGCAGGTTATTGTTTTCTCGAAATGTTCTTTAAGATCAACTAAAATTACTTTTTTTTATATTTAGATATAGAGATTTTGATACTGCATTTAAAAATTAAATTTCAGCAAATTTCTTCACACAATTTCAGAATATGGGTTTTAAAAGAAATCGAAAATAAATGGAAGCGTTCTAAATTACTAAGAAATAATCAGAAGCAATGCAAAAGAATTATGAAACTAAGAAACAAAAAAAAGCAATTTACCGGTCATTCTCTTATTTTCAAAGAATCAGAAATTAACAGTGAGCAATTTTATTCATCTTTTCCTTATTTGAAATATATCAGAATTCTATTTAATGTTAAATAAAATATATGTTATGTTTATAAATTATGTATTCCGATTAGAAGATTGCATTTCAAATTAGATAGAATTGCCAGTTTCTTTCTGATTCTTAATTCAATTTGAATAATTTTAACTCAGTCTATTCTAGTTTTGAGTCTTACTTAAGAAAAAGACGACACAATTTTGCATTTATTAATTGTTGTTAATTGATTAGAAATTAGTTTGTTCCCCTTGAAATGTCAAGTAATTTCCGGTCAATAGAGATAATTACTTAGTTTGTTGGTTGCACTTTCGCTTTTAATTATTCCATTTTAATAATTCTGTTTTAAACACGATAATGAATAAATTCATTTCAATAGAATTATAACTTAACTATTTTATTTGCAACGATAATATGTTCAATAATCTACTTAAACTAACCATTCAAAGACTTGAAAGAAAACAAATAAATTTAAATTTAAAATTAGCCCAATTTTGAAAATTTTTAATTAAAAATTGTTTTGTAAGACAAAATATTTTAAATATATTGTTCTAAAAACTGTTTTTGCAAATAAAAAATGCAAACTTCACTAGTTTTAAATTAGAAGAAGTTTGGAAAACAATAGAATTACATAAAAAACGGAAAAGAATTACAATTGAAACCTGATTCAGCTTTGTCAAGAGGAGTTAGATCAGACTTAAAGTGAAACCTTTTCGTTTCCTTTATACATTTCTATTGTTTTCAAAACTTCTCCTAATATAAAACTACTGAATTTTTTGTTTACTCTCAAAAACGAATACTTTTTTAATTAAAAATTTTCAAAATAGTACTAACTTATCAAAACAGTACTAACTAAAATTATTTATTTTCTTTCAAATCTTTGAATGGGTTGGTTCAAATTACTTACTTATTTTGTATTTAAATAATTAATTTTTCAGCAGCATTTTGCTCAGAAATAATTTTAAGATGTTTTTTTTTCAAAAATTTCTATAATAGTGTTTCTTTATATATGCATATACACATTCATTTCCGGTTCCGAAGTGAGTGAAAATAGTGAGTGCACCATAGTGAGTTCATTTAACATTTCTTTTTCTAATGAGTTATTGATTTATTAAAATTTTATTAAAATGTGGCACAGTGTAGCGAAATAATAAATCTTTTCATTAATATTGACAAGAAAGATTGTAATTCCAAAATTATAAAAGGCTTGGTGTTGATGTAAACTACTGCTCATGTAATTTATGGTAAGCTTGATCAACACCATCAGAAGGATAATTTCTTTTCGTTAATTGATGTTTTAAAAGTGGAGTTTCATTTCTTGCAAAATAAGGTTTGTAAGATATTTTTCCCTCTTTACGACGTGTCTTCGTGGCGTAATTGGAAGGCCAGTCTGGTACGTACGATGGTCTAGAGTTCGAATTCCGATCAAGGCATCAGAGATTTCTCATATTTTCGGCTACAAAAAATTTCAAAATCTCTCTGAAGTGGCGCCCGAATTTAAAGATGGTAGACGATAATTCGTCACCACCAGCAACTGGCGATTGGGTAGTTTCTTTCCTAGCTGTTTGTTAAATCAGAGTGTGCGTAAGGAATTTTTTCCCTACCTATGACGTGCCTTTGTGGTGTTACTTGAAAGCACGTCCGGCTAGTATCGGAAGGCTCAAACTCGTATAGAGTACTACGCATGTTTCATGCTTTCCGTTTCAAAAAATCTGAAGATGTTACAAGAATATTTTCAGAAATTGTTTTGAAAAAAATAATTTTTATCTAAATTTTACAAAATTTTTTTATCCTTTCGTAAGTCTCCAGTAGATTATTTTCATACTTCTATTCTTCATTAACCCTACCTCGAAAATATATTGTTATGTTTAAAAAAGGTGGTAAGCTCGAAAATATTTCTATTTATCGTAATTTCAGGTAAATGCAGAATTATCAAAATTTTTATTTTTCTACGTTTAGTTTCTGTAATCAGAACTGAAAGAAGGTTTAAAAGGCACTTTTATAATGCCTTTTTATTGCATAACAATTCATTTCCTTACTAAGATATTTACTAGAATTTAGCAATTTGGATAGATTTTCTTATGGAGATATTAACCAGAGTTTAGCTTTAATAACAACTTACTATATTTATGCGACATTGCCGCGTTTCATGTAATATCATGAAGTGCATAATTTTAATCTTTAAAGTTAATCACTGAATCATATACAGAAGAATTTGTATGCTAAAAATGACTAAGTTCGCGTTTCGTCAGTTTAAAGTTTATGAAATTGTTCCAGCTGCCAAGTAAGCCCAGTGCTTTTGTAATACTGGCATTATATGAACTTTTTAATGCTGTTTCGATGTGCCTACCAGCGTCCGAGTGGTAGAGTCGCTGAATACTGTTAGTTCAGTCCGAGGTTGGAATTTTTGTAAACGAGCTGGCTGCGTAAGCGTGTTTGGGCTTTTGCCATCTGCAATGTGTATACGAGCCAGTTCCCTTAGCACGTCCTTCGCGTAGGTATCCCTCGTATTAGGCAGATAGCCAAACCAAGCAAACTAGCTGTTTTGATGTACAGGACTAACAATGACTTTTTTTAAGAAAGCCTTATCCGGAATGGGTTGAAATAAAAATTCTGTCACTGGATCTTTTCTAGATTATGAACTAATAATAGTAAAGGTACTGAGTGGTCATTGTAGCGAAACATTGTTACTGGAAATTAGCAAAAGAATTTAAAAAAAGGTTTTCTGAAATAAGATATTATTTAAAACTCACCATAAAATAAAAAAAAACGTAAAAATTAAATTTTAAAATTAAAAAAAAATACAAATTTAAAAATAAAAAAAAATAAACTTAAAAATAGAAGAATAGTTTATGATATAGTTTAAGGAAACGAACAGATTAAATTATTGTCATTCCTTCCCATACTCAGGTTATCATCGAGTTGCTTTACCTTAAGTAATGTAACCTAACCATCTCATTTTTGAACAGAATATACTAATGATATCAATGTGCCTTTGTAGACATCTAGAAACTAAATTACGTCTTTTAAAGTACTTCCCAATTCCATATCGGAAATGCTCGATAAGTATGTACACGCAAGTTATATCATTCAGAAATACGTTGAAGAGTGTTGGAGCTTAATCCGTTTTCTGAAAAATCAAACACAGAAAGGATTGTATGCTAGATATGCTAGATAGGATTGTATCTCAATGTATTTGGGTAGTTAGTAGACTTCTCGAGAATAACGACATAATCGCAAAATCGCAAGTGAATCATCCGGTTTTTAATGTAACAATGCCATTCTACAACAGGCACCATGATTTTCATAGCTGATTCTAGAAGTGCAACTATATACTTACTAAATAAACGATTCCCTAACCTAGAATTTTTCTATGGAAAAAATCAAGTCAGCATCTTTCCATCCAAAGACCATGAATTCTTTTTAAAGGCTACTTCAGAAGAATGTGCAATTCACGATTACTGGCCAGTGTAATTAAAGTATGTTAATTTGAAACAAAAGATAAGCGAAGATTATCTTCTCGCGTTCCGCTTGTCGCAACTCAGCTTGGAAACGGGTTGCTGTAGACAGATTCAGCTTGGAGATAGCAGTTCGATTTCGCAAGACGGGGTATTTCTTGGCGCTAAGCCTAACTTAAAAAAAATCATCAAAAATATTTTTAATCAATTGTTTTGATTGTTTTGGTAGCTAACAGTAATATAATAATAAATACAAAATATCAAGAGATTCTGAAAAAAATTAATTTGAATCTCAAAGCGAAATAAAATATTTGACTCATCTTGATGAAATGATGCAAAAGATTTATCTAAACATACTTAAAACTAAAAAAATATATGATTAAATATTATAATATAGATGTTTCAGAATGGAGACAGTGTGTGGTTACCTAGTCGCTATCATTTCAATAGCTATGAAACACGTTTTCAGATCGAACGTTTTAATTAGTCCCAACAGAATAATTAATCCCAGGAAACTCTTTAATTTAGCCACATCTATAAGAGTTATGTTGATTTTGGATGAAGATGGATTTTCAATCATCTTTTGTTCATAGAAATTATTAATTTCTTCAACTATTATATTCATTAAATTATCGCAAAAATTATACTTCCTAAAACCATAGGTCCACTCCGAATCTGAGAAAACCAAAAAGCAAATTTGAAACACAGGAAAGTGTTTAATGTTTATATCACGTGAAGCCTCAATTGCGCGTCCGATGGGTTTTGTTACTTATTATCATTTGCTCGTATCTCTGAACGAATCACCAGAATCAGAAAGTGCGCGCAAAAAGTCAGCAATGTTTATGTTCTACTATAAGGTAATGGAAACGGGGCGCCATTTAGTGATCTACAAAAATTCTTAAAGAACGTATATATTCGAAAGTGCATATATGACACATCCGTCTGGAAGATCAATGTAAGCCGAAATGCACCAGTGCATATACCGGCTGCTAGTGACATTTGGGACTTATGCGACACAACCGTCTGCAGAAGTGTTTTCAGTTCAACAACATGCCTTCACGAAGGGATTAAAGTATAAACAATATTTAGTTATTAAAAGACCATATCTGAAAAGCATGGAAAGGTTTCAGTTTTTCATAATGTCTTGAATAAATTTGCTGTTCATAATAAATTTGTGTAACTATATGTACCTGAAATAATGAATTCTGAAATAAAATTGCTCCATACCTCAAGATTTTAAAATCACTCTGTCATAAACTATCATTCACTACCTATTTATTTCTTTCACTTTCCAGTGTAATATAAATTTATGGACTTTTCGTCTTTAAAACGTCCTATAAGAAAGTGTGAATTATTGAACACAGGCAAATCCAGATCAGATTATGAATTAAACTTTTGAGTTTTATCATACATTTATTATTTTGTTATCACTCATATCTTTTTCTAATTATATTTAACAAATATTTCAGACATTCACAGCAATTTTTCAACATAATTTCACTTAAATTGAAATTAGATAAGGGATATTGTTTTTGTATAATAAAGCAACTGTGAACTTTTATATCTTCGATTCCAGTTTACCAATCATTAAAAAACACACTTTCATGTCTTAAATGGGAAAATTGGGTTATATATTATATTTATATATAGCACTGAAGTGATACGCTTTTCTTGATATTGCTCCAAGCGGGATTTTTCTGGAATGATGTAAGAATTTTTTCCATAGGTAAAGTCTGCGTTTTATATTGCTTTCAAACACGAAATTTTTGTGATAATCGTATAAAAGTATTGCAGTTACTCGTTTTTAAAACTGAGTACTAATTCTCAACATCTCTTCAAATGTAATTTTACTTCACGAACTTCTAATTTACGCTAAAACAGGAATTCTACTCTTGATCGTTGCATAGACGCATGCTACACAATTTCATTTTATGATTCTGCAGCTTCCTAAAAGACGAATGCGTGGGTAAAAAAAGAAAGGTGAATAAAAAATATTCTCAGAAACCAACGAATGCCGGACATGCGCATTTCAGCCTAGCCAGTGCGCCCTGCCTCTTTCCCAACAGGCATCCACACACATTCCCAAGAAGAAGGTACGAAAGATCGCTTGCGTGTTTGTGTATGTCGCGTGGCTTAAAGAATCGGAAAGACGATTTGTACTTTGATCAACTTTGTGTTCCAAAAATATATATAAGATAAAATACATGTAAATCAAAATTATAATTTCAACAAGCAATAGCCTTTTAATTTGCTGCTCCCCACGCGATTCTAAAGGAGTAATGCCTTTAACGGTAATGACGTAACTAATTCGGACTTTGAATTCAAAATTTCGAGAGCTGAAACTTTCTCTTAATGACCAACTTAAACCTAAATCTTCTCTTAATAGGCTGCTATATTGCATAGCTGAGCACCTTTTGCTTCTAGCTGTCTTCACGTTAAGACTCAACTTCGCACGGTTAGCTTCTACTAGTTATTGTCCATTGTTCTAACAATATAATCTGTATAAAAGATAAACCTAATCTGCAAAGATCATTGTGGATGCATAGCTCACCCACAATGAAGATGTGCGATGAAAAAGAATATGTGTCCTAGAAATTAGTTATCAAGGAATAAGACTATATGTGGAATTAACGGCTACGTCTGCCTTCGATTGTTATCTTTCTAACTACGCAGTGAAAGCTTTAACAGTTATTATAACGCAGTGAACCATCACCAATCTGTTGCAGTTTCCTCCAAGTAATCCTACAACCAGCAAACTTAGACGTAATGATGGTGTAGAAGGAGCTGATGACGTAGAACGTAGCAAGCTCAACATTAATTAAAATGTTGATGTATTGAAAAGCAAATTTGGCAGCCAGGGAAAAGTAAATATTTACCTTTATTTCAAATGAAATTTGCAGCCACAGTTCTCGTGGCACTTTAATATATACTCCTTCCAGAATATTTATATTTTTGATACTGTTGCGATAAAGAGGAACAACACACTAGCGTCTTAACGGCAAGACAGATAGAAGCAAAAGTGCGCAGCTATCCAACACGGAAATTTACCAAGAGAGAAAGGTTTCAGTTCTCAAAATTTTGAGTTCAAGTTCGGAATTAATTACGCTATCTGCGTTACTCAAGTCACGTGATATGCACTGGTCTAGAAATGACGTACTCCAGAAAACTATTTCTACTTTTAGAACAAAGAGTAGAAAGTGTTCAAACCTAAACAAGGAATTAACTAGCTATTACTGCTTAAAAGTATTATTCGGAGTTACATATTTTTTATGTTTACTTTGTTAATATTGTATAGCAAAAATAAAAAGCTGTCCAACTGCTGTACAAGTGTACGTATGTGTTAATAAAGAAACAATCCAGAAACGACGAATATCGCAAATATTGAGCTAAAATAACTTTAAGTAAAACCAACCTGAAAAATTAATCAACTACCGTGCTTTTTGTATTAGATATCTTGTTCAGTTGTTAACTAATAGCGGGACCTTTAATTATGAACAGAACCGTTGAGTCATGAGTTTGGAGCAAATTCAGTTAACTGCGGGTTCTAAAATTTTGTCAATCTGCTCTAAAACTTTGAAAACAATAATTTGAAAAATGTCATAATTTAATATTAAAGAAGGTAGTTAGCAAAAAAGTATATGTAAAAAATGAAAATCTATAAATGCGAAATCGAATTCTGTTCTTCAAATGTCTACATTTGGTCTATTTTTGGCCTACATAAAGTCTACATTTGCCTTTTTTTCCTCTTCGATTTTCTTTGTTTTGATACGCTTACTATGATCTTGTGTAAGCGATATCATTAAACATAACGAACAGTTAATTAATTTCCAGAGTATTAAACTACCTCAGTTACAGAAATAAGAAATTTACCTTGAAATTTACCTTGGGCAATCAAATATTGAAAATATAACAGTTCATAAAAATTTCAATGTAATTTAACATATAAGAAAGAGCCACAAATAGCATTTGCGAGGGTTTCACATTCGAAGGGCACTACTATCTTATTTTTTTTTAATAAGCAGATCTGAAATTTTACTAAATATTTCATAGATGAAATGTAAAATTATCACTTGAGTTCTCATTTACTTTATCGAGATTCCTTCTTCAATGTGTAAGTCAAAAGTAAAACATATTATCAGTATTAATGAAGTGTTAGAGAAAATTACATTATTTTTTATTAGAAGTTTGTATTCTAATTCTGATAGGAAAATAAGTATTATTTTAAAAAAATACCGTAACATATACATGGAGTTAAGATAACGGAATGTACTCATTAATTCATAAACTGTGTTTCCTATCATCATAATAAACTTACGGTTTGGAGATATAATTCCAAGCATTGAAGTATATTGTAATTTATATGTTGAAACTTGAATATAAAGGGAAAAATCAGAGTAATACTGTAGAAAGTAAAATTGCATTAAATCGCATAAGAATAATGTGAAGAAAATATACGTTTGCACTCAGTTTTACTGTACATCTTGGAATTAATCTAATCAAAATGTCCTCAGAAAAATACATATCAAATGCTGTGCTAATACATTTTGATATCATTAACTAAATATAAGTGCTTATTTTAAGTCAAAAATACATGTAATACTGGCGTAAGGTAAAATGGAGTAAAAATCTATGCGTGATAATTTAAGTAATATGAATAAAAAAATTTCTTTAAATATCACGTAAAAAAATTTACTTGTTTGAGATTAAACCGTTTTATTTCATTCCTTAATTATTTCATTATATTAATTACGCATGATTAATATGAACATTTAAAGTTAACTGAATTATTATTAATTAAACATGTATGGTTTGACTTTCTCAACATACGTATTTAAAATATTTTTATGGAAGAAATTTTGATTTTATGTTACGTTTAACTCAGAGCATGCATGATTCAAAGATTATTTCTTGTAACGACATTTGCATCAAATTTTAATTACTTTTAAGTAATTGGTTTTACTGGAAAATAACCTTCTCAAAGAGAGCTAAATATGTGATATTTCCCGTCGTTTTATTTTTGTCTATTTATTTAAATTAAATTCGGTACATTTATTTAGGCTAACATAATTAAGTAAAAATATGAAAAATTGCACTGGAAATTAAATTGCCTTTAAATTCGCGAGCGTAAATAATTAGAT
>KK120246.1:572063-591664 GCA_000611955.2 Stegodyphus mimosarum | reverse complement strand
GAAAAGCTTATTAGTAAAAAGATTAAGTAGAATTTAATAAAAGATTAAATTTTCATATAAATATTTCAGCACTATTACGTATTTAGTTAAGCTACTTTTATGTAACTATAAAACGAATTTTTCTACACTAAGATAGTGATAGGGCAATCGATAGTGATGGAATATTCTAATAGGAAATTAGAACCTTATGAATCTTGAAAAAGATACAGATTCAAAAACAGAAATCATTTTAGTGTTGATCGACTCTTCCTAGCGCATGTGCATCTTCTCAATTATCTAGCAATAGAGTGTTTTCTTTGACACTGAAATTTAAATTCTTTTCAAAAGGCAATGGCGTTAATATGCTTCACGAATATTAGCATTCGGTTGTCCATAAAAGGTGGTTTAAGAGGTATTGCGTAACTTTAAAAGCAAGTTAGGAATATAAAAATTATATGCAGCCACAAAAGCCATCCGTGTATGTTAAAAAATACTGTTTGTAAGAAATTGTGGTGTGCAGCACGCGGCATTATGATTCTATGCACTAGGGTAGGAAAGCTGCATTTTTGGCCACCACAGTCTCCTGTGCATTCCCCCAGTGACTTACTCGTCTAGATTATGGGGGTCACTTCAAAATACTGCGTGAATCCAGTAAACCCTGATATCAAAAATCATTGAGAGGCATGGTATCTCTGGAGTAGGATCGCCGATCTAATGCGTCGATCTATGATGCGTGCAATGTCGTGGATGAAAGACATTTCCTCTGAAAATATAAGCACACATATCCTAGTAAATATCTATGGTAAACCCTGTGCCCACATATGACTTGCAGAATGGCTCAAAAGAATATTTAAGGCAAGAATATTTACTATCACAGCTGAAGAATTTGCATTTTATAATACTGCTACACTTGCCAGTCATTTAGAATATAGACCAAGAACTTTCTATATATGATATTGTTTGAACAATGCAATGAAAAGATTAAACGCACTATACGTGCTAATATGTTTCTTATTCACAGGTTGTCCAGATTTACATGAAATACAGAGAAGGGAGCTCTTAAAGCCTTAACAGGAAATTGAACAAAGAAATTTGATTTAAGATTTTGATTGCCTCTAATTAATAATTAAGTTCATCTGACAACTAATGTTATACGAATTTCTTTCTCAAAGCACTTCCATATATAAGAACTAACCACAAAATTCGTAGATTTAGCAAACGATTTTGGGTCTTACAAACATAATAAAGTGCATGATGTATTGAAGAAGCCGTGGTTATAATCAAATTTATGAAAACTGCCTATTTATTATACATTTAGAGAACGTATTTTAAAGCGTTAAATGTATGTGGAACAAGATGATATTATTAACTGTTTGAAAAATGTATGTTTATTAATAAATAAAGACTCACAAATATGCCATCGAAACTTTTAATAACTTGAAAGAAGGAGGATTTCACAATATCCATTTAAATACTTTTTTGTTGAATTAAAATTTACAAGAACTAGAAGATGCTTCTAAATGTCTACAGGCAAATATTATTATTTTCAGCTTCTCAGAAAGTAGTTTCACATGACGTCATATGTAGGAAATATACCAAATGAGATGGGTGGGATGGAAATTGAAGATAATAGTATGAGACATATTCCAGTTACTATCCAGGCACATTATTATTTCCATGGGCAGAGATTCTCACTGTTAAGATATAAAAGCAATTGCTTCCTTCTGACAGCCTTCCTTACCCAGATATTAGGTTGGCAGAACTTCCAAATAAGCTGAAAAAGAAAAAAAGTAGGTTGGGAGTAATTTTTCCCATCATTATTTCAAGGCGGATAAAAACTTAAAAAATTACATAAAATTTCATTTATAAATTCAAATGATTTATCACATCTCCCCCCCATCTTTTGAGCACCAAGTCCTCAAAGTTTTCTAAATATTCGCGTAATTTTCCACTTTCTCAACCCATTCAGAGCACGAGCTTCCTTAAATTTTTAAATAGATACTTCCGCGTGGTGATTATTTTTGTCTTACTAACAAAGTCAAATTCAAGAAAACTACCTGCGAAGGTCGCGCCAAAATTTTCACTTTTAACTATTGAACTTCACAGCGGTGCAAAAGGGAACTAAAATTCAGTCTACAGTTTAGTTGAGTCTGCTGCATGTTCGCCGTTTCTCATTGTTTATGGATGATCTCAAGCTTGAGGAGTAGCAAGGCAACTAGAAAAAACGAGATTTAAGATATAGTTAAGTAGAAATGAACATATCTTATTAGATATTGTAATGTTGATAATTCTTATCAGAGTAAGGTTTCTTTTAAAGTAAGAATATTGTGTTAGCGACTTGAAGTTTATTTCATGACTACTTTTCATTTGTTATGGTCTTATTGTAAATAGGTCAATTGAAATTAAATTGTTCGCTTAGTTTTTCCCTCTCGATTTTTGAACCAAAAAAATCAGTCAAATTAAAAGTGGAGAGAAAAAAAATGACGCGAAGAATTGTTGTATATAAAATTGTTAAAACTTATTGAAATCGCATAAAGAATTATATAATCTTCTTCAAAGTATGTTCCGTTAGATATTGAAACCTGAAAAATGGAATTTCAGCTGTGCATACGTTTTGAAGCAGCATTTTTATTTCTTTCGAAAAAAATTTTAAGCCACATCAAACAAAAGAGAATATACTTCTTCAAAATAAATCTATTTTAAAGCTTTCAAAATAACTAGGCATGAAATATTTCACAATATCAAAACAATATATTCTCACCATTGCCCGGATTGTTATAAACAAGGCTGGCATTAAGGTTGTAAAACTTTTAAAAGTATACCATCCATCTCTGAAATCTGGGACATATTCCCCACTTTTTTTGGACATTATTTTTCAGTCCTTTATTATTATTGAGAGGCGGATTGTGCCTTATTTTTCACGGTTTTGGATATGAAATCAAAATTAAAAAAACGTTTATAGTTTGGAAAGAACAGCTATATATCCCTATTCAGTTAAGCATGAGTTCTACAAAATATATTAGTTCCTTTAGACATTTTGCAAGTTATCTGCTTAAAATGGGTGAGGTAAATTTACGAAGGCAGTTTTTGCCTGACAATACTTGCAAACACGTTTTAAAAATAGAAAATTCAAAAACGAAACATAATATTTTTTATGTGCAAAAGCACATTAAATACATGCAAGTGTAAAAAAAAGATTTAACCTTCACTGTAAATCACTTTCGCTTTTACCTACAGCAAGATAAGATATGTCCACAGCATTATTATATATTATTCGCAAGAAACAAAATACTTATTTAGTTTATGTCGACACTGCATTGACTGCCTTATTTGCGTTTTAAGAAAACAATAACTTTATATCTCTCTGTTTTATTAAAAGTGTTAAAGTACGTTAATGCAATATATAGGGCTAAGAATAGTCCATTCTGTTGCTGTAATTTTACGAAAGAATAAATAATTTATTACTATCAAATAAGTACTTCGACATACGATGGGATTATACATTCTGGTAATTTCATCATAAAAAATTAGAAGTGAAAAAATATGGTTTTTAAGGTAATCTCGCTGTATGGATTGAATGGTCCGAAAAACGTGTTCTTCCTTTTTCTATATGAACATTTAAGCTATATGTTAACAGCTATATGAACATCTATTCTGTCGCTGTAATTTTATGAAAGAATAAACAATTTCTTACCATCAAATACGTTCTTCGACATACGATGGAATTATACATTCTGGTAATTTCATCATAAAACATAATAATTGAAAAATATGATTTTTAAGATAATCTCGCTGTATGGATTTTGAATGGTCTAAAAACCTGTTCTTCTTTTTGCTATATGAACATTTAAAATATGTTTATAATCAGTGTAATACTTTAGTCATTGATTGGTGTGAATGCCATAATTGTCGCAAAACTAAACGATGCTGAATAGCTTCTGGGCAAAATTTTACTATGCATAGGTTTTGTAATTCTTGCGAATGCCTCCCTAACAGCAGTTAACAACATCCCTAGGAGCATCTTTAAACAATTCACTTTCTTTGTATCTTTTTTGCGATAAATGCTGATTAATAATGCCCGTGGAGCATTTACACGCAATGAAGGATGTGATTTCCTCAGGCCACTGATTAAATGTTAATATAGCTATTTGGAAACGCGTTATTTAGGAAATAGCTGATGCTAGTGGTATAGTGAACAAGAGTTTCATCCTGTTGGAACTAACTGTGGACTAGAAAATTCAGTTCTGAAAATTATAGAAAGTCTTTCACGCAACATGCTAAGATGTTGATTCATCGTATTGCCAAAAACAGAGATTTTTAGGCACATAAGAACGCTGTTAGGTATTATCTGTCACTTGAAGTAAAATACAGGCAAGAAACACGCATGCATGTAATTAATATAAAAGTTAGCAAGATTTTCACAGGTCCTTATATAAAGCATTTTAAGACTAAAGAATATTTAAAACACTGATCTTAATTTATTGCTGGATGGCTGAAATACACAGTAAAGGATTAATGTCCTTTATTTTTTATTTATTTAATAATTTAATTACACTCTTTTCTAATAAGATATGATATAATTGGTACAAAATAGCTGGCTCGGTACAGTTTGTATCAACGAACAAATATTAATATTGGTCAGTACTTCCTACACAGTCCAGTCACATTAATGTGACCATCTGTCAAAAGCCAGAATAACCACCTTTCGCAGAGTGGACTGCTGCGAGACGTGCAGGAAGAGAGTCACATAGGTCCCTGAAGGTGTTCTCTGGGATGTTGAGCCATGCCGACTCTAATGCCGTGGCCAGCTGCGCTAGATTACGCGGTTGAGGATCCATGGCGCGAACAACTCGATCGAGATGGTCCCACAGATGCTCGATTGGGTTTAAGTCAGGTGAGTTTGCTGGCCAGGGGAGGACGGTAAACTCATCCTGGTGCTCTTCGAACCACGCACGTACACTGGCAGCTGTATGGCACCTCGCATTGTCCTGCTGGAAGATGCCATCATCCTGAGGAAAAACAATGCGCATGTAGGGGTGAACATGGTCCGCAAGGACAGATGCGTACTTGTATTGATCCATTGTGCCTTCCACAATGATCAGTGAACCTAGAGAATGCCAGGAAAACATTCCCCAGACCATAATGCTCCCGCCTCCAGCTTGGACCGTTCCGGCAATGGTTGCAGGGTGGTTCCTTTCAGAGGTTTCACGCCTTATACGCCAACGTCCATCTGTCCGATGGAGCATAAAACGCGATTCATCCGAAAACGCAACCTGTCGCCACTCAGTGGACGTCCAGCTGCTGTACTGGCGTGCAAATTCTAGCCTTCGCCGTCGATGAACAGCAGTCAGCATAGGTGCACGAACCAGGCGTCTGCTTCGGAGGCCCAGACGCAGCAATGTTCGCTGAATAGTACTTTGGGAGACACTTTTGGTAGCCCCTTGGTTCATTTTGGTGGTCAGTTGCTCAACGGTAGCCCGTCTATCTGCCCGAACGCATCTCCGCAACCGTCGTTCGCCTCTGTCATCTATGGCCCGTGGTGCACCACATTTGCCACGTCGCTGATTTTGGACAGTCCCATTTTGCCATGCACGGTACACTTTTACCACGGCGGCACGCGAACAGTTCACAAACTCAGCCGTTTCGGAAATGCTTCCACCCTTGGCCCGAAAGCCAATGATCACGCCCTTTTGGAAGTCGGATAAATCGCTTCGTTTCTGCATTACGCCAACGATTGAAATGTTTTCCGAAGCCCTCACACACCCTTTATATACGCTCAACTGCACTGTGCTGCCACCTGCCTTCTGTGATTGGTTATTTAACTCTGACATGGAAAGTACGTGGTGGTCACATTAATGTGACTGGACTGTGTATTTATCTGGTATAATGCCCTTCTGGCAGATAATAAATTTTAATTCAACAATTTTGTCTTCTTTTCACTGTGTACTTTAATTTAGTGAGTGGGAAAATCCTTTACATCGTTCTTAAAATTCTTTTATAGATATGTGGTCTGTGTACATGCATATGTCGTTTGTACACTCACGTTTGTGAAAATTGCAACACCAAGAAGGAATCGTCATAATTGAATGCAATTTAATACACAGTTGAGTGGTAGTGGTACAAATAAATGATTAAATGTTCAAAGCAAACAAACAAGAACAAGAGATCAGAATCAGTATTTTGTGTGGCCACCACGCGCCGCAATAAGTGCTGCTACACGACGTGGCATGGAGTCAAACAAAGTTTGAATGTCTGACTGAGGAAGAGCATTCCATATCGTTTGTACGCGTACCCAAAGTTCGTCTGCAGACGCAACAGGACGAGGATCACGAGCAAGACGCCGACCAGTGACATCCCACACATGTTCAATTGGCGACATATCCGGGGAACACGCAGGCCAAGGAAGAAGCTGTACCTGCTGCGCTGCAAAGAAGGATTTAACAATCCGAGCAGTATGAGGGCGGGCATTGTCCTGTTGAAATACAGCGCCTGGCAAGCTTTGAAGGAAGGGAACAGCTTCGGGCTGTAGAACTTCACGGATATACCGGTTGCTGTTCAGATTGCCCACAATTCGTAGCAATTGAGATCGTCTATGATATGCTATGGCGCCCCAGACCATAACTCCGGGTGTTCGTCCACTGTGGCGTTCGATAATGCACTCCGGAAGGTGGCGTTCACCGGCATAGCGTCTGACACGAATGCGGCCATCATGGTACCACAAATTAAAGCGGGATTCGTCAGAAAACACGACATGCTGCCAATCAGCACGCCAGTCTCTATGCTGATTGGCCCATTGTAGCCGCAGGCGGCGATGGTCGTGCGTTAGGGGGATCCTGTATAAAGGAGTCCGTGCGCGCAGTCCACACTGCAGCAGACGTCTACGAATTGATGAAGCACACAATGAAACACCTGTAGCTATTGACCACAGTGCTGCCAATTGTCTAGAGGAAGCTGTACGGTCCGTCCGCGCCATGCGGACCAGGTGTCTATCATCGCGAGCTGACGTCACATTTCGGGGTCCACTCCCGGATTTCCGAGTTGTCCGACACTCGTCCGTCCACTGCTTCCAAACGCGCATCACTGTGCTGCTGTTACGCTGCACACGAGAGGCTACTGCACGATACGACAATCCAGCTTCACGAAGGCCGATGATTCTCCCTCGTTCAAACTCTGTAAGTTGTTCAAATCTCGCTCTCTTTCGTCGACGAGGCATAAGTACAGATTGAGTTAACGTTTACCACTAGCAGATAACCACCGATAACCATACACGCCTCGCTACAGCCGTCTATTTATTCGGATCCATCAGCCGTTCAGAGGGCGCTGCTCAGCATACGCATGCGCTACGGATTTGCAATTCTAATCATTTGCATATCATGCGCTACTTTGCATTTCCTGAAAATTTCAGCTCACTCGCGTAAGTCCTTCATGGTGTTGCAATTTTCACAAACGTGAGTGTATTTACTGTGTATTGTTATCACTCAAAATTAACAAAATTGAAAATTAGATGCTAGGCCTTTTTCATTAATGCATAGTGCTTTCACAAAATTGTAATGTCGAGCCATCATCAAACGGAGACCAGTTGTGTTGAATATTCACAATAATTTGTACAGATATATGGGAAGTACATCAAGTATATACCAGTATCGCTTTGGGAGAAACAGTTGTTGTGCATATTAAATGGGTGTACAAACACAAGAACATGCGTCTGTAGCACAAACAAAAGAAACAAATTATTAACATTTAGTTTGCATCATTACTTTCTTTGTAATAAAACAGTAGGGAGTAAATACCTTGCTTCAGTATTTTACATTTCACATCCATGAAAGTTAATAAAAAAATTAACAAATTTTAACTGCTTATCAGTGACAGTCATTGCTTTCATGTGAATCCAAATCGAGCGATATTTAATTTCAAAATATTTATGTTGTTATAGTTACCTAAGTTTTGCAGTATTTTCAAGACAATCGGTGTTTGCAATAATGGAGCATATAAATTAGTTTATACGAATTTTATTAATATTTCTGCAGGTATGCTTTCTTAGGGCATTATGTCAGCTCAACGATTCTTTAAGCAACCACAAAAAAAAAACACGCTTAATATAAAAATGACCGAAATTTGGTTTTTAAAATTAGATAAAAATTTGTCTTAAATACTCTTCAGCATTATAATGTGAATTAAATATATACTAATTAAGACTTTGTTCAAAATGATTTCGTTATCAATTACTGCAATTAACTTTTAGGTTTGATTAATTTGATTAAAGCACTTCAGGGCTATTAGCTTATTAGGAGGAAAGTCGTCATGCAGGACTTTCTAAGGGAATCTGGCTCGTATTCCTGTTACACATTGGGCAAACCACATAAACGTCCATGAAGCTAGCTAGCACGTTGACCTGAAAGAGAACTCAGGTCAAACTGCCAGTGTTCAGCTATTTTAACGCTCGGGCGCTTGTGGACTCTGTTGACTTATTATATATTAGTAAATTAAAGACTATTACACAAAAGTATGAGAATCATCATTATTTTCCAGAAAAATCAAGGTTTATTTAATATTAACCACAGTCTGAAAAATTATTTAATTTTAGGCCCTAGATAAATTTTATTAGGTTTGATTAAATGTACGCTAAAATGTCTTGAAATGAATATGAAAACTTAGAATATGAAGTGTTGAAATACCTTCCTTAAAATATCTCTTGCTAAAAATAAGCTTTTTCCCAAGTTGACAAGAAAAATCAAGCCATCATTTCTTAACTACGCAGAAGTAGATATTAAATAGCGGCAACATAAATGCTAAGTAATGAGATTTCAAAATATCGATTTAAAAGGTTGTCGTTTCTCATAAAAGGCAGAAATAAATGAAAGAATCGCAATTCTTAATTGACATTAGTGGTTTAAAAGGAATGCCTGACAATGTAAAGCTCTTCAAAGACTTTCACGTTAAAGGCAACATCTGAAATGCATAGTAATTCTGCTTTTCTTCGTTTCCCTTTTGTAAATTTGCTGTTTTAAATATTTCGCATTGCGTTTTATCTAACTTAAGGTAGTCTCATTTTTAAAACATGACAAAAATAATTTTTGCTTTTTTTTTTGCTTGAATATGAAATTTTTGAGCTACACATTTTTGTTTAGAATTTAAGTTTCTTTAGACTGATGAATCTGGATTGCGTTTACTTAGTCTTTTATTTATTTAAAATAAAGATTTATACGTTTTCAAATATAACAGGTAACAAATAAATTTTGTTTATTTTATATAACTCCAGAATATGAGAATTCAATTTCTCGGGCTTAAGTTAAATGTCTATGAAAGAAATTGCTGTTTTATTTTCCTAAAAACATTCATTACTCATATGTACTGTAAACCAGAACAGTATTCGTTGAAATACCAGCAATTTTAGAAGTAATATGTTACATGTCTATTTTAGGCGTGTATGGATTTCAGAGATTCTCTTTAGATAATAATTATTCAGTCTTCCCGCGAAATTCGTTATACGACCTCTATTTTCGTAAGCATTGGATGTAGACATATATTTCCAGTTGGGAAAATATTTTAAATAACGAAATATTCATGTTTTGGGATTTTTAAATTTAAAATAACCAGTTTTGCAAATGGTAGGATATCTAACTTTTTATGCGGCTCTTCGGTCGTTAAATGTTTACTTAGTGAAAATTTACTTAGAAAATGCAAAGCGTAAAACATTTGGTCCCCAGACGACGATAACTGGTCAAGATAGTTTATTTTAAATTTTGATATCATGTTCACAGGTCATAAGCGAATTGGTGAGAAAGATGGTTACATTTGTACCTGATAAAAAATAAAATATCAATTTTGAAAAAAAAAAAGATTTGTGTTAATAGATTAAGGTCCCGAGCATTTCGCACCAGACCATCGTGAAAAGTGTTGATCAATGCAAACTTTCTCAAGAATAAAATCGTAATCTCCGAAAAATACAGAGTTTGTGATCTAGAAAACAATAGTAGGTTTGAATATTTTGGCCAGTTCGTAATATTCTTTGTAATAATTGAAAATGAAAAGTTTTTTTCTAGTTTAATGATTTTTTATCAATATTAGAACATAAGTCTATAGTAATAAAAGTCTATAAGAATATATTTAGCACAATTTTGTGGTTAAAAAGTTTACAAACGTTATACACAGCTTATGTAAAAATGTTTCGGCATAACATATGTAAATTAAAGAACATTAGACATTAGTAAATCATAAAAATATCACTGAAGGACATTAAATAGAAAAATTCACCCTCGAGTTGATCTATTTTATTCTTTAACTGATCCGTAAACCCATCCTCAGTATTTGATACACGAGAGAAAACCGCTCGCGTTTTCGCTTATTTAAATGTGTTCAAATAAATTAGTGGTAAAAAAGGGGAAGATTTTGAAAATTAAATAATTTCATGAAAATAAATTATTTACAAATTTATTTATCTTATTCAATAGTAAAAATATTGCTACTTTAGAATACATTTAGTACAATTCATTTTTTTAAGATGACATTTATTATTGTTTTACAGATGAGCTCCTTCTCTACGCAAACATTTCTGAAATCTTTTCGTTACATTGTTCATGGTTTGACGTAACATCTCAACTGGAATTTTGGCAAATGCAAAAAGATGCTGAGTGACGACGGATTGATCGAAGTGGACTTCTAATGACAGTATCTCGAACAGCTTAAATATTGCCTGATGTACGAACAGTTCGAACATGGCCTGGGAGTTTCTTTTTCGTTGCCAAATCAGTTTGCTCGAAATTACATATCCATGACAGATGAGAAACGCGCCTCAAATAAATCATAAAAGTGAAGCAACAACCTGCATTAGGCATAGATTTTTAGCACCAAAACTCGATTTCGAGGGCGAACTCTTTACTCCTTTGCTGCTGATGAAGAAGGACTTTGTTCGCCCTCCAAATTGATAGTTTTTGTGCAAAAAATCTTCGCCTAACACAGGTTCAAACTAACACAGGTTGTTGCTTCACTTTTACGTATTCGTGTTTCAGTTGCGTGCTATAATGGAACCCGATCATAGCGTCCTAAATTAGAATGATGGCGGAATTCTCTACATTCTCCCTCTATACTATCATTGTTCTTGTAATACGCTTTGATCGCCGAAAGGACGTGCGCACCACTCCAATCATTCATGCTAACTAAATGGCAGTGTGTTGTTCACAGGCGTTATTTAATATTACTAAACGCCCATAGTTGCCAACACAACTTTAAAAATTTTCCGTTTCTTTGAACCACCTTGTACAAATTTCACTAAATTTAACTACAGGGACCGTGAAGAAAGCATAAAAAGTTATATTTTGTAATTTTCACAAAATTGATTTTTTAAATCAAACGTACTTTTAAAACAACATGCAAACATCGTTTTAAATTAATATGTGGAAATATCAGTATCAGTATCAAATAATTTTTTAATTGAACATGTATGTTTACAGCTAAAGTTATAAAAATCAAGGTTTCCTAAATAGCTTTTGATTAGAACATCAGAACGACGCTGGAAAGGAATTTCAGCGTTTTTCTAACTTTGAAGTCTTCTACAGTAAAAATTAGCTAGAAAAATCATTTTCAATTAAAGTACGCATTAGTTCAAAATTCATTTAACAAATTAGAATTGCGTTAACAATCAAAATTCTGCAGATAAGTATTTTAATGTATGAGACATTTTAAATCTAAGTTATGCAATTAACTCTTTTCTGTGTCTAACCATATTTTATATTTAAAATGTACGCTGTCAAAATTAGCTTATAATAAGTAACTTAATTAAGCATAGTCTAACAGAGAAGTGTTAGACACACCAGTGCAAAGTGTATTTCTTCATCCCATAATTTGCTTCGATCATTTATCTTAATTTTCACTGTAATACAAAACGTAAATTGAGAAAAAGAACAAAATAATATCTGAGCTATGCGTACTTAAAATTATTTACATTTTCAAGCTGTATCTACGATATGTATTACTTGTGTGTTAGCCGGATGCGAGGTGATGTTTCTTAGACTTAAGCAAAATAAATGTGAAACAAAAATATGCACTTGTCCTCAGTAAAATTTATCAAGTAACATTTATGTGAACTTCTAATAAATTTAATATGCATATTTAAGTTTTCCTGTACCATTAATTAATAAATTTCCTCTGAAAGAAAGATTACGATTATTCGCTTTTATGATAAATGTGATCTATTTCATTATATTATTTCTGCTTCAATTAAGTTGGCATGACTTTCAGTATCAATAACTTCGAACACATCAACAAGATTTGAAGGTTTACCGTTGGCACTGGACTAATGCACAAGTACTGAAGTTTTTAATCACATCAATTGTTTGATGATTTGCGGAAATGAATCATTTCTGGCTCTGTTTGTAAGGTTTTAGTTAAACTAATAAAGTTTTAATTTTAATTTGAATCTTTCTATCTCTTCTCAATTTCAACTTCCCGTCAGAAGAAGCGCGCGTTTTCAGCTTATGCTAATTTGAAGTGGAGAAAATGACTATTTAAACCAGAGGTAGAAACCTCTTAGTGTGAGAGAGCTTTTAGTCTCAGATCACGGTCATTCTGTTCGACGTTCGCCTGACCAGCTAGCAGCTAAATTCTAAGCCATAGTGCTTGCTACGTGATTGCTTATTGAAATAAATTCAAGTGCGCTAGTATTAGTAATTCTTGCTACGCACCATTTAGTTAGAGGCCAACTCCGCGTAGAGTTCTGTGCGCAAAGATTAATTAAATTTCTATTTAGCTTTAGTTTAAATTTACCTGATTGTTTATTTAGACCAAGTGTGGTCGTTACTTTCTGTATCCCTCCCGAGTTGGGAAGTTGTGCTAGCAAGCCGATATCTATCATCAAACCATCGCTTCAAGAATCGTCATCGTTTCGTCCAAGCCCTTGGTGGCAGTTGTTGGACCGGTTTCTGCGCTCTTCGCTGCTGGGAGTTCAAGGGTGAAGGACGGGCTTCGGTACCACCTCGCTTCATGATGCACGTTTAACTCTCCTGAAAAGTCCGATGATATGGTTCCTGATTTATAGAAAGCCAACCGTAGTTTTTTATTGAATATATTCATTCTATATGCAGTTTCTGAAAATTCATCCAGGATTAAATTATGTCTTTTAAGCAAGAATCATGAACGATCTCATTGTGCTATATAAGACTCATCCATTGCCTATCGCCACGTGGTTCACTGCTCGAAATTGATTCACTGGTAGAAGCTTCAAAATCAAAAGAAATTTCAAGATAAGTATATTCCTGGTCTACATATATTTTCGATTCCAGATTTTTCGTGATTTATAGAAAGCGATGTAAATGGATTGTGCTCTGTAGTGTATCGCTAAACGAGTGGACGTTCTGCATTTATAGTAGGACTATAGTTATGATCTGATTATTTAATTTTCTTGTTTTATTTGTGTGAGCTCAGCAGTAAAATTTTTGATAGGAAAATAAATAGAGTGAATTGTAGATGATTAACATGTATTTTCTTCTTCAACAATCACATCGTCTGGGGTAAGTACATTATTTTGTTATCCTCATCCTCTGTAGGTCACATGTTTTATCCCTATCATTCGGGTTATTGCGGAAACAACGTGATGTAGTCTTAATCACAGGTTATAATCCTATATACTGGGTGATTGGATTTCTTCATTCTTATTTACGGTTCATCGTAATAAAATAATAAAAATTAATAAAATCAAAAAATTAATATTCAAAATGATAAAATTAATATTCAAAATTTTGGTTATCACTTATATACCAGAATAATTATAATTAATATTTTTCATAACATATAGAAATCAATATAAATTTTACTACACAAAAAATTAGAATATATAAGTATTTTTACTACATATATAATACTTCTACTACAGAAGTGATTTGTAAATAATATTGATTTAATAAAAGAGGATTTTAAATCCCTTTCAAGTGCAGTTATTCTACCACTTAAGCAAAGTATCTACAACCAGAACATAGCTGCATTCAGCTCCCTGTTCCAGATCAGGACTTTAAGGAGTTACTTTAAGATGTTTGCCAAGACTACGCACAGAACATTCAGTCCTGACATGTTTAGCAGCAAAAATTGCGAGTATTTACCCTATTTTCATTCTTCAGAAATTAATAAATTCGTTGGTTTAAAAGTATATTAAGATAAGATTAGTATTTCGAGCATCATATAGAAATTATTTAATTTCAAGGAATAAAAAATTGATAAAAGCATGAGAACATCCGGGAAACGATGTCATGGCAGAAAGAAAATACTTAGATACTTCAAAGGAAGAAAATCCCAATTTTGCTACGGTGAGAATTTATCTTCTTAGAATTTTTGACTAGTTTAAACAATTTAAGTTTTATTCGTGAAATAACAGAAATGTCTTATTTTACCAACCAGCCTGCTTAAACCAACCATTAAATAATTTAATTATTTTGATATACTATTATACTTTTAAGAGGATGTTTTCATCCTAGGGCCGTACAGCAGCTAATATAAAGCATCAATTCGACTTAATATCATTAATAAATATTGCAGAATATGATATGAATTTTCAAATAAATTTTCAAGTAATTTTAAAATGAAATCTTTAGGAAAATAATTATTCCTGTGTAAAAAATAATATACATTTTCTATGTCAATCATGTAGAATATTGAGTGAAATGAAGCAAACCATTTCTGAGTGAGATCTATAAGTATGTCTCAAAATAGTCCGTCAAAATGTTTCAGAAATTTTATAAGATGTCATTGAAATCGGGACTTGGTGGCGACTTCAAAAGGAGAATGTTCTCTACCCGACGTCTAGAGGACATTCAGTTTTGACAGCTAGGACAGACCTATAAGTAGCAAAATTTCATTCAGATATCCAGACAAGTCACAATTAAAATATGTGTTAAGGTCTTGCATCATTCTGTGATCACTGTGCTGCAAAACATTGCAGGAACATTCACAAAGAAGCAATATTTGAGATTAATTAGTTATAAGATTCACATAAAGGGACATTGTGTACCTTTTCTTCTGTACGTATAAATGGGATGAAGATAACAAAAGAATATATAACAAATTTTTCTCACATTATTGTACACTCTGAAAAATGCGCATGAATAAAAAAACTGCGTAGCAAGAAGAAATTATTCTAATGGTGTGCGATATACGGCAGAAATGTTGTATATGTGAAAAAAGAGACAATTAAAATTTCAGAGAAATCAATTGTTTTATTCAGTAGATAAGCTGCATTAAATTTTTCATGGAAGAATGGTCCAGACCATCTAGACAAAGCTAACCGTAAGGTCTTAAGGAACCACTCAATCAAAACAAAAAGGAAACAAATACGAAAAACATGAAACAAGATAAAAATAAGCACATCTCCTATGTATTAATGCCTATTATCTCACTGTTATTACTTGTAAACAACATTAAATCTGTATAAAACTTTCAATATCTTTTATAGTCTATAACAACATTCTTTAACACATCTATAAGGTATTTATCTCTAATTAAAGTAGTTAATCGACATTTACCTCTAATTAATTTAGTTAATGAATAGTGAGGAGATAAGCTCTACATTGCGAATAAATCAATAAGGCGTTGGCCCACATGAGGCCATTCTACAAGGTGCAATCCGACTTACGATTGATTTATTGATTTGGCGGATGATCTCCGGCGGGATTTTTTGCCAGGTCTCTCCATCTGTCAAGTTATATCAGTGATATTCTGGGGTGGCCATAGACGTTTGTTCACCTGACCCTAAATGTTCGCTAGTAGAGAATAATTTGGTGAGCTAGCTGGGCACTGAAGTTCTTCAGAAATACGAAATAAAAAAACTGTTCTACGAGTCTGGGCATTATTCTGTTTAAATGCACTCCCAGAATGCCTTTAAAGGAAGGGTAACTCATGGAAGGAGACTAGAATATCGTCGGCGTGCCTCCAAGCTTTAACATATAGAACTAAAGAAGCGATAATAACTAAAAAAGTCTGAATATAATATTAGATGGCACAGCAAGCCATAATTATTCATCGGGCTATGTGCCAGGCAACAGTCAGATCAGTATCCTAAGCTCTCTTTGATGTCTCGAATAACGTCTTAGTGATTTAATTTTAGGTGGAAATCATTGCCGAAGATAATCCTACGTCATTCAGTAGCATTCCAGGTCGAACGAGCCTAGCACCACAATAGACATGATTATCGGTGTGTATAGGTGAGGGACGGTCGAGGACATAAGGTTCCTGAGCGCATATCTATTCTGTGAGCGATCTTCCAATGGCCATTATAACCACCGGTGTTAAGGTCACAAGTCAAATTATTGGTAATGACAAATAAGGGGCTGAAAAGCCGCTCTGGGTACTCTTTGTCGTCTTCTTATATTGACCGCTGCCTTTTTGATGCTGTGCTCTGCAATGGTTTAATCATCCTTGTCATCATCGTCAAATGGCGGCATCGCTCTGACACAAATGTCAAACGATTTTTCGCTTATGAGCATTCTTCTTTTATTAGGCTAATTGCACGTTTTCTCTCAAATAATGACCCATGCGTATACTGTGCGAGTCATTTGCGAGGTTTCACTACAGTTCAAGTAAGTAAATGGAATCAAATTCCAATGGAAGTTATGCTTTAGAACTGTAACTTCTCGTCTTTTATAAACCATTCGGACGCTCAGTTGCTAGCTCATTAGCTCCAGCTATTCTTTCATTGACCTGCATAATTTAATCTTTTGCATGTTGGACGGAAAGTTATGCGCACGCGAATTTAGTTGCAATCATACAACTCCCAATTTGTGCGTCATTTTGTAGCGTACAATACGTATATATTATGCAATTTAATGAGAGCCTTCTATCCACGCCATGAGTATATTCTTGAATGTATTAGGTAACAGGGTGTCTTTAGAGAAAAGCCATTTTTCCTACAGCTTCAAATTATTTCGTTTTCGACTCATGAGGAGGACGTATTTTTATAATTTTCCAAATGAAGATTCGAAGAAAGTAGACATTTCGCCTAACTTCATGACAGTAAACAATAAAGAAGCATTTTTCTCTTTTTTTAACTTTGTTAAGCAAATTAATTTTTAAGAAGTTCTTTGAAATCGTGTGTATGAAATATTTTTTCGAGGGCAGCAATTTCTACATTCCCCCAAAAATTAATTCTCTCATACTTTCTTTCTGTGAGTTCGAAACGGACAGTTAATGTGCAGGTTAGCTTTGACTTATCGCCGGAGAAAAACCGTTTGCATATACATTTCGCATTATGTTGCGAAGTTTTCAACAGATTGTTTCATTAGTTAGAGGCGTTCTTCAACTACAGCAACTAATTTCTTGGGGAGCTAAATGAATCTGCAAGTTCGCTTATTCACTTCGGTAATTCAAGTGACGTGATTGATCTCTAACGTTGGAAAGAGCTTTGTCTAATGACCTTTATCAAACCAATCACATATTAGATTTATTTAGCCAAGTTACAAACTTCCATCTTGTTAGGAAGAAGATTCGGAAATTATTTCATTACGAGAGTGATATTTTTTCTTGATTAATCTCCAGAGTTTTGTGCAATCATCTATTGCTCATAATTACGTGAAATTACAGAACGGCGGAAGAGATATGGTGGGTAACAAAAGATGGAATTTATAGTGAAGGTCCAAATTTCTGGTATAGTTTTTTGCAGTAATTTTCTTTAATTTATAAACCCAGAAACATTATCACAAATACTTTAAAATTTTTTTCACCAAACAAACATTATGTATAGTAAGGTAATGCTGCGCAAGTCGCTTAAGCCGTGCCCTCTTTAAATATTAGGCGTAATATCATACTACCTGTGCCTCTTCCGGCAAAATGAATTACACCATAGTCGACCATAATTTTTCACATCGTGTCCATCTAATTATTTGTGAGGAAGACCGCGATGAGAAAATGGTTCAGTGCCTAAATGGCGAAGGATGAGCACGCAACTTTAATTTCTCATTAGTTAATGTTACGCAGTTGACAAGAAAATGAAAAATATCTTGATCATTGTTGTTATTAACTGGATAAATAAATTAATTTATATAATTGTCCAATTTTAAATGTAGTTCCTGCTTATAAATTTTCTTAATTTTATCCAAGATTGTGAGCTGTATGGAATTTTACTGTTATAAGTATCAACGACAACATAAGATATTATTATCACACATAATTTTCAAAAATTTATATTTTTTTAATAGATCTTACGATTCGTAACTATGTTTTTCTTAGAGCTTACGAAATATGCAACATTGTCCTATATATATTGAAAGGCAAAGAGGTATATATATGTATATATATCTATAACTATTGTAACGTCTTCAGCTAAAGACCACCTTGAAGTTCTTGGAAGGTGAATTATTCTAAACGACATTGCCTGCCTCACAAAAGCTGAACGTGAATTACAGTCACGTACCACTGACATGTCTTTGTTTCCTCCATAAGGGTTAGAAGGACAGACATTGTGTCGTTTTCTGAAAGATTTGCAATCTGGAATGCTTCCTCCAAAATGCACTTACTTCGACTGATCGGTGCTTTAATCTTCTTCTCACGAGCCACCCGGCTTGAGCTAATCTTAACCAGAGTTTTCTCACGGAATTTTTCCCAGGCCTGTCATCATGTCTGCAGAGAAACAGAGGGCACTCGCCAAACGAGAGACTCTCTGGAAAATTTTCCAGCAAATGAAGAGTTAGGAAGTCATCCGGACACGCCCAGGGCATCTTGGACAAAACTAGAATCGCAGCAGCCTAAAAATCAGTTAGTCACTCAGTTAGTTACTTAGTTTTAGCTAGTTAGTTAGCTAGCGAGAGAAAACATTCTCTCTTGTAGCTGCAGCTCTGTCAAGAGCAATTTTCGTTCGCTCTGCCAAGAGCAATTCTGCCTTTACTCTATCGTATTATCGTATTGCCTTTACTCTATCATATTCTGCCTTTACTCTATCGTATTATCATATTATCGTTACTACTCGTATTATTTCTCTCTGAGGAGAAATCCTGTCACTGGTAGCCGGGCTGGCCGCTACCTGTATTACGAGTAGTCCGCTCAAAATGCAGCCAGCTGAGGCAACAACAAGGTTTACTGCTTCAAATGACACCACCCGAACTCCATCCTGCATAAGGAAAAAGACCCAAGAACTTTTGCGAACTGTTCACCTAAGAGAACCCGTACATCTATTAACATTGTTTATATTTTGTTTCCCTTTCTCTCGTTTGGACGAGAAATTAATTTAAAGTTAGTGTTTTACACATAGCCTTTTATATGTAAACGAATGAGTTTAAATACGCTACCGTCTTATTGTGTCAACTCGCTACACCATATATAAAGATAAGCAAAAAGAGTAAAATTCTAAAAGCAATCACTTGAAAGTAAATTTGATACCTCAATTCCAGAGTATTAAAAAAATTTGAACAAAAAACAATTATTAAAAAGTAAAAGTAATTGAAAGAAAATGTTGATGTTGAAGAAGTTCAACATTTAAAAACTAAAACACGTGAAAAATTAAAAAACAATTAAGCACAAGCTAAATTAAATATTAAAATCACCAGAATAAATTACAAAGAATGGCAGAAAATGGCAATTTAGCCAATGCACCTCAGTGCGCAAAATGTTTGACCAAGTAGGTCTCTCACGTTCTTGTACTACTTTCTAAA
>KK120246.1:506725-571996 GCA_000611955.2 Stegodyphus mimosarum | reverse complement strand
AAACCAGCTATGTGAGAGGTTGCAAAAATGATTTAAATGTCTTTTATTTACAACAACTGCCAATATTTTAGACAGCAGTTGCCAAGGGCTGCTTCTATTTTACTTTTGTCAGCTGCAGAGTCATGATCGTGTTTACAGATTTTGTTATATCAAACAGAATTTGATACGTTAAATCAAAAATACGCACTTCCTTTCATATGTAAAAAAAAAACCTTGTTGATGTTACTAATAAAACTAATTTTTTCCATTCAATTAAATATAAAAAAAGATAGATGTGTAAGAGTTTGAAGCCTTTATCTCATTACGTAGGCGCGAATTAGATAATATTTCCCGTATTTATAAATTATCGTTATGCAAACTCTTAATTTTTTCTTTTATTTTTTGTATATTTCATCATTGGCCAACAAAGAATAAAAATTAATTAGCGACTCTCGACGAAAATTAGAGCTGCCGTTGATCTTCATTTACTTATTCCGATAATCTGCATAACAGATTAACGTTAACTGTGAATTCTGTATTTTCTTTATTTTCAAACCTTTTACATCTTGCTACATTCCAAATTATCTTCGTAAAAATTCCAAATTTTAATTAAGCTATTTACGCATTGCATCATTCTGCAATTTTGCAATTTGGCAAGATCAGAGAAAAGCGTTTTGGGAGATATTGAAATTTCTTATCCCGTGTGAATTGTCCACATCTATTATTTTATTAGTATGTTATTTTATTAGAAAAGATATTAGAAGTATTTTGAGACTAGCAACTCTTTCAGGTGCTGAAAGAAATTGTAAAGGCAATTAATAAAATTTATTTTCCTGTTACTTGCTAAGAGTTTGTAATATTTTGAAATGTATTAGAATCTTTTATAAACCACATGTGCACTTTAAAAATTTGCCATTGCAACGAAATTTTCATATTAATTCCTGATTCAGTCGTGACTCTTACAAATTGTCGTTGCTAGAGAAACTAATATTTTAACGACTAGAAACCAACTCTAATCTTCAAGTTACTTCGCACTTTCTTGAGAAATTAACTATTTTTACTTCGCTAACCATCAGTCATACTCAACTCTTATCTGTGATGCATTCGCTTTAACCTACGCTCAAATTTCTTAGTATATCAGTTTCGCATATCTGTCGACGAAGACGGAAGTAGTCCTTTGCGTTCTGTGAATACTTAAATAAAAATATTTCTATACTGTTTTCAGACTCTGCTAACATTATAGTAAATAAAGTTAATCAATAGAAAAACGAAGAGCTTTTACAATTAACAGGCATTTCTACTTTTCGAAAATACCTAAATGTGATGACTAGGCATAAATATTTCAACGGAAGCGTTCCGTTTATCATATGAATTTTGCTTATTCTGCAACTATGTCCATTTCCCTTTAATTACACATGCATGAATATGTCAGTTTTAGACTTAACTGCTGTTATAAAAAAAAAATTCCTAGATGGAAATTTAAAATTCTATACAAATTTCATTCTTTCTTGTTGCATACATTGTTATTCAAAAAAAGTACACTGCGAAAACAAAAGGACAGTTCTATTACTCCCGTTCTACTGGCCAGTTGACGAAATTCAACTTGCGTTTTTCATGTATCGAAAGCGCGACTTAGGATACGTATTAGATTTATAGCATTGTTCTAATATAGGTATTTTGACACAAAATCTGACTTTTTCTGATGGCATGTCAATTGTTTCCCATATTTCGATTCTACGACTCAAATTATGCCAAACTGCCAAGTTTTGTAAAAATCGCACGAGTAGTTTTAAAAAAAGTCTCTCTCAAAATTATAGCTCCTTCGTGTTAACTAAATTCGATATTTACACTCACTTCCAAAAGTTAAGCACGGAGAGGAAAATGCTAATTTTCAATTCAAGCCAATCGAAATTAAAGAGGATGCATTTCGCTGCAGACGTGGATGGAAGAATACAAATATGTTAGGTAACAGCCATTCGCACTTTTATGTGAAGAAATATGCAAAAAAAATGCAATCTTATAAGAAGCCAGCTTTATGAAGGGTTATAGAAATTGTTTGTAAGGGCTGATAGGTAGAAATTGATTGTAGGGCTGATAGAAGGTGTTTAAAACTTTCGTACAATTTGTTTTCAAGACGTATGTGTTTCTATGACTTCCAGAAGACGAATGGAAGATTCTGAGCCCTGGCGTGCTGTGGGGCGCATTGAAGCAGGACAGTCTATCACAGACGTTGCTGTTTCCTTCGGCGTTCATCAATCTGTAATTTCACATTTATGACAACAATTCCAAACCACACAGACAGCTGTCTGAAGGCCCGTAGCCGGTCGCCCAAGGGTTACAACCCCCGCGGAAGATCGATATTACTATTGTAGTCAAGCGAAATCGCACAGCGACTTCCACACGTGTGATATCTGTGGTTACAGCGTTCATTGGTAAGGCGATATCTGCAGCTACTGGACGCCGAATAATTACATATGAGTGCCCTGTATGCCCGGGTACCTCGAGTTTGTGTTCCTCTATCCGTCCAATCAAGAGGGGGACGATTACAGTGGTGCCGGGAACATGTCAATTGGAATGTGTCTGACTGAGGCAATGTCATGGTTACTGATGAGTCAAGGTTTGATATGGAGCCAGATGACAATCGTATAAGAATATAGCGTGAACAACGAACACGCAATCAGTCCCAAAACATCACCGAACATCACGCATTCCGAGGCCTAAACATTATGGTGTGGGCAGGGATTTTATTAGGATATCGCACCGACCTGCACATCTTTAAACGGGGTTCTTTGACGGCTGTCCGGTATTGAGATGAAGGCCTAGAACGCGTTGTAAGATTCTATGCTGCAGCAGTTGGCTCTACTTTTGTTTTAATGGACGATAACGCACGTCCCCATAGAGCTGACATCGTCGATGACTACCTGGAGAGTGAAGAGATTGCGCGTATGGCATGGCCATCACGCCTTAATGCCATTGAAAATCTTTCATTTACTCGACCTTAATGCCATTGAAAATCTTTGGGATGCTCTCGGCCGTGCTGTATCTTCACGTTTCTCACCTCCAGCCACTCTTATTGAGATGGAAACTGCTCTACAAGAAGAATGGCAATTATTTAATTCTGTGGAGGTTGACAGCTAATTGAAAGCCTGGTCACAAGGTGTAAACTTTGATACAGATGAGGGGGTATCACATACCCTATTAATGTCCTTTGTTTCATTTTATACTGTTTATTTTCACTTTATACATAATTATGTTTAAGTCTCCAGTATGTCATTATCTGATAACGTACAAAAATTTAATACTGTTTTCATTTCTGTATATAATTATTGATTTTGTTTTATGCATAAATATATATGCAACTTTCCTGCCGAATGTTTTGTCAATCAAAGCAGTATTTGGTGATTTTTTGCATTTTATTTCATCGTGCTTAACTTTTTGAAGTGAGTGTATTTGTAAATATCTCTTTTTTATTAAACTTGTTTTATTCTTTCTTTCAAATTCCAAAATTTAGGTTCATTTAAAATAGATTCGTCCATTTTTTTATGATTTTTTTTACTTTTCCAATTTTAAATAATTTTTTTTTTAATTTTCAAAAACAATTTTGAATAATATCCTATAACATTTTTACCATTATCTTAAATTAAATGTATTTCTAAGCATACCTGTTACACTATCAGAGTTTTTTATTCAAATTTCCCTATTATGTACATGAATTTACATACTGGCGCGTTTTGAAATTCGGAGTATTTTTTAAAAGGGATAATAACGCTAAATGTGGTTAGCGAACTTTGTTAAAATTATTTAAAATTGCGAAAGACGACTATTTTTCCGCTCGCGTATAATGAAAAAAAGGAATGGAAAATAGGTTGCCATAAATTAAGAAGTTCGCCAAGGAAATTATTTTTGGCTCAAAATGAAACATTGTGTTAGGATAATTTTTTTTAAAATTTCTTCATAAATTTCTCACCAAAAAATTACAAAATTTAGTACATAGGTACAATTTGAGACATAGAATCGAAATATGGAAAAACATTGGTATGTTATTTGAAAAAAAGTCCGATTTTGTGTCAAAATACCTATGTTAGAACAATGCTATGTATAAATCTAATACAGACCATGAAGTCGCGCTTTCGAGACATGAAAAACGCAATTTGAATTTCTTCAATTGACTCAACGGGAGATATAGAACTGTCCCATTGTTTTTTGCGCAGTGTACATTATTGCTACGGATTTCATATTTATTTGGCTATTTATTTAGAATTGTAATTAACATTGCTTTATATTTCCCGTGCAATGCAGACGATTTTTGAAGAGAAAGCTACGTCGAAAAAAAAAGAAAATAAAAATAAAAGAGCGCGTGTTTAATAAATAAATATCTCGTAATTACTGTTGCTATCCAGAAAAATCTAGAAAAATCGAGATTGTTCTACTGATAATTAAAAAGCTTATAAAAGCCGAATTGAAACACCTCATCTCAGTTGTTGTTACAGTTGCTGTTATAATTGCAGCTGTTTAAAGCGAACTGCTGTTTGTTTACTTTATGCTGTAGCGATTTCGCTGTGCGATAGAATTAGTTTATCTGTTTTGAATTGAGTTTTGGTAAACGTTTGAGATATTGTGACACTGTGCGAATATCTCTGAAGAAATATTTCAGCATTTTGATTTATTTCTTGTGGAAAGAATAAATTTTGTTATCTTTTTAACGACTTGTGCATTCAATCCGTAACGAACCCGTACGCACGCAACATTATTAAATGCTTGTTATAGCTTGGACTGTTGATCTCACAGACATTTTTCTAGTTTAAGGACTAAATCTCTTATGATTAAGTTTGAGATTTTGATAATTATATTCCCATGATCATTACTTAACGAAATTATATAAAGCTTAACATTTTTACGAGGATCCTGAGGGAAGCAAATGATAATGAGAGGCATAGTTTGCATGGCTAACTTAGTTAAACAAGCAAACAAAAAGCAAAATATTTTCATACTATTAAATTATGATTTTCAGAGACACACGAACACGTTTTCGCATTAAATTTGGTATGAGACGAATTTTAATATATTAAGCATAAATGGCAAATTCTTATGTGAGACGAATTTTAATATATAAGCATAAATGACAAATTCTTATTAATGGAAACACTAAAATTATAAATACCTATCTAATCTAATATTGTTTTCTTTCGCTTGCAAATTCAATATTTTCGCGGTACGTGTTCATAAAGGAAAATGTTTCCAAACTTTTAAATTTAAAACATTTTTAGGACCAGTTTCTCATATTGTAAAAGCGTAATCTTTAGGAGAATTTTAGCAGAATAAATAGCAACTTTGTGCGAAAACTTAGTTCTAAAATTATTTAAAATACGCCACGGGAATAAAATTTATTCATTTCGGTCACATGACTTTTTTTAAATGGGACCGTAAGATTAAGATGAATTATTCAAGAAATATTCAATAAAGCAATCTTTTCTAAAAAGCTTTCTACATAACTCTGTTTTTAATTTTAGTAAATAATATTACTTCAAACGCGTTACCTTACTATACTTACTGTTAAAATCTATAAGATAATTAGTTTAGTATATTGCTTGGTTTTACTATCACATTTACATTAGTTTATGAAACAAAGGTTCTAATTTTTTCCTCATTAGCACTGGAGAGTACGGACATTGGACTTATGATAATTTGATTGCAAGGAAGAAGGGAAGAAAAGCGCACAGGAATATTAAAATTCAACTACTAGAAGCTTATTTAATAAATTATCTAAAATCAGAAGGAAAATATTAGGCAAATTTCACGGAATTATAGATATTTATGCCCTTCTTTCTTTAATTCAGACAGGAATGCTGTCTTTCAGGAAGAAAATACTAATGAATACAGCAAATAAAGAATCATTTTCTCATCCAAGGTAATAAATACATTCTCCTCTCGGGCAGATATTTCACAGTTATGGTCTAGTTTATGGCATTCGCAAGTCGTCTACCGACATTAACAGGAATAACAATCCACTTATGTTAACCTGGATGGGTTAGAATAACTTCGTAGAAACTGCCACCAATTGCGACCAGAGAACAAATATACATGTCCGTAAGGATTACTGAAGAAATTGCCTTACTGAAAAACAATAAAGAATAAAATAAAGAAGAACAATATGTTTCCAACTAGTATGTTTATTAACGCCATTCTTTCCTTATTCCGTCAGTTCTAAATATTACGAATAGTTTTCGTTCTCGTTTTGTTCTATTTAAGTTTCAAGAATGGTAAAAATTATTTAAAGTAATGGAATTTTTTGTTACTTTATCTGGCATAAAAATATATACAAACTATTTTATGCACTCATATATTACTGCATTGCAGTACCGAGTGTAATGCACTGTTATTGATTAGACCAGGTATTCCCAAATACTTTCTTGCACCTACCCATTTTAAAAGAATCGCTTTTTTCCCTTTCCTGTAGATTACTGTATAATATTATACAGTGTAACAATTAGACTAAGAATCTGAAAAATAGGCTTAAAAAGTGGATAAATTAAACATAAGTGATATTACTTTTTTGTTATTTGTTTTGTTATTTTCTTACTTATTTATTTTTCTTTTCTTGTCTGTTATTTGTTTATTTGTGTTATTTGAATTTTTCACATAAAAGCGTATTTTCAGAAGCACAATGAGCACAGATTCTAATTGACTAAAGTTCGATTTTTATTAATGTGATGTCTGCGCTTGATGTATTGGTGCAATATTGTAAGCATTTGGCATAAAATTGCTTGGTTTAATTCTAAAATCCAGTCGTTCGAAAATATTCAACTTTCTTCTTGTTTTCTACAGCAAATTATTGACTTTTCTAAACCCTGCCTATGTTAGGTGAGAAGAGAGGAAAGTGAATAATGCTGTTCGGTAACAACTTTTATTTTGGGATATTTGTCTCAAATAATTTTTATATTCCAAAATGTAACATGCACACGTAATTCGAATAAGACTTGTGCTTTGTAATTTTCTTAAAAGCAATCAGATCATCTTGCATTAAATTATCAAGATCAAATATGCCGCTCTTCAGCGAACCGGCATGCGAACACTTTGAAATTTTCAATGTCCTGGAAGCAAATTTAAAGTTCCATTTTATATTTTGCAAGTTTTTTGTACATATCAATAAATCTTTTAAAGAACATTTTGCTTTCTTCGTATTTTTGTCGAGATTCGAAGGCTGTACTATCTTATGTTTCGCGTTTTATTTATTTTTTGCTGCATTTTTTTACATAAAAATTTTATAGGTTTTAAAAAAAATATTTCATTTAGAAAACACATTGCATAATGTTTGCGTATTTTCCCCTATCTTTATTTTATGGAATTTCTTCTTTACTACACGATATAGCCCTATGTCAATAATCAATAAATTATAATTTTACAATATTAATAATTTTCTTTTCTTAATCAATGGGATCTTCTCTATATCAATCAATTGTTCGCGCGCATTTGGCTATCGATCCTTTAATCATAACTGACCCACTTTAAAATTTCACCTACCCCCTGGAAGTCAATATGAACACCGTTCGAAACCTTGGATTAGACGAACATCTATTAAGCATTAACTCCATTAACCTTAATGGTGCGTCATCAACTCTTCAAACTACGACGCACCTCTGGTAGACCATTTTTCGGCCGTCTTTACCTTCGGTCTGGTGACCACAGCTTGCCATGTCACTTTTGGCTGGACTGGGCATTGGAGTCAACTTTGGGCCATTGCTCGGATCCACTTCGACATAACAGCATTCGTCGCTGCTTTCTCCAGAACAAGCTTCCACTCGCACCGAGTGAACTTCCGGTATAGAGCAAGCACCCATAATCCTCGTGTGTTTTGTTCGGACGCAGCCATCTTTTCCAACATCTGCAGTCACCTATGAAAATGCAAAAGCATAAAGCTTTAGAATATTTAATCAAGTATAAAACGTAATCAAATGTAGATTCACTGGCATTAAAAAATAATAATTCAAATGGGCCAGTGGATAAGCAAATTAAATTTCGAAGAAATCACTGAAGCTTTGGTCTCTCCGGTTTCATGAGAGGAAGAATTTGATGATCCACTCCAAAAATGATTCAAAAACCGATTCACATTAGTAAACGAATTCGCGCCAGAAAGCGGAGTTGTAGCTCTTTCACAATTCACAGACAGCTCTCGTTGGAAGAGAGCCAGGGTCAGATCTGCTACTCGTTTCGAACTGATTCTCTTTATTGAGCGAGCAAACACCTGCTTGGAGTGGAAAAAAAACGAAGATTCCTTCCCATTTTAGAGGATTAAAATGAGTTTAATTTATATCATTTCCCATATTTCCAAAAGATTTTTATTTTAGAAATTTTATTGCTAGTTCCATGTAGAAAGGAGGCTTTAGGGAATATCAAACTATAGCTGAAGGAAATTAGTTCAAGAAGTTAGCATTTCATTTAGACGATTTTCCGATCCCACGGCTCTCTTGATTCTTTTCGCTCTTCGCACCAGCTTCGCGAACCAGTCCCGATACGCCTGCTCTTCAATTCTTTTCTCTTTTCTCTCTATCCTCGCTCATGGCTCTTGATTTACGGTGGCTCACAGTCTTTTTTGTCAAGGTTAGTGAGAGGGCAAAGAATCGATTCATTTGAGTGAGAGAATGGCTCTGATCCAATCTCGTAAAATAGTGGTTTTGCGGATCTCCTATCTCTAGAAATGCTTAAATAGCTCGTTTTCACCTGTTAATCTAATTTCATTGGGAATTCTATTTTTTAATTACTGGTGGTAGGGCGTAAGACTTTTCTCGTGCTTCTTATGAGAAAAATTAATTTAACTTTTAGTGCCGTATTTTAGTTCATCTTCATGAACGCCTTTCTGTGGTATGTGAAGTAAAACACATTGATGCAGTTATTCCAAATTTAAACTATGGAAAAGGAAGCAGAGCGAGAAGTTATTCCTACACAAGAAAAGAAATCATTACGGAGCATACTCAAATAACCTCCGATGCCTCTTTATGACAACGCGCTCATCAGGCATCAGTGGCATAACCCTGTGGTCATGATACTTTGCCTATCACATTTTTTGAGACAGTATGTTTTCAGAAGACACAAAAGCAATGAAAAAACTTTATTTTACACTACATGGTCTCATTTGTACAAACATGAAATATTATACCGTCATTCCAAAATAGAATATTATATAACTTCAAAATGAATTATGATATGGAAATTAAAAAGTAACTGTTTTGCTTGTCTCATGCTGTGTTTGAAATAAAATGTTTTTAAGTAATTATTTTTATGACATCCATCAGTATAAAAGTTATATTTATTTATTATGGTAAGATCATGCTGAGTTCCTTCTTCATCTAATTTTCATAAATTCTTTTGACCATTTTACCTCTAATTGCACTCAGTTAGTCTTCATATTCAAAACGAAGATAACATTTACGAAAATTTTAAAATCGAGGGATTGCATTCTATACAGCGCAATGTATTTATTTTATGTTAAGATCACGTGTTAATTAGGTATACATGATAATTTGCATCATTAATTAATTTTAGGTAACACCACTGAAATTTTCTTAATTTAACATTTTTATCATAGCATTATTTCATTCTCACATTCCTTCATTATAACATAACCGCATTTAAAACGTGACTGGAGAGGGAGGAGATCAGTTATTAAATCCAAGTGGGGACGAATTATTGTACACCATATTTAAGTTCGAGTGCCGCATATAAAGTCTAACAGGCTTTCAAAGCAGGAAGAATCAACTATACGTTCCCCAGGATTCAAACTCCGGATCTTCCAACTGCTAGCCGGACATGCTAGCCATTACACTGAGGGATAACGCCATGAAAGCAAAAATTCTTTACGAGGTTTATTTGCAGTACTTACGTTGATGCCATAACAACTAATATTAAGTGATAAAAAACGTCTTAACCTCCGTAAATGTTACATGAGTATTATTAATTGTTTGCGCATTTAATTATCGACGTGTTCTTTTGTTATATTGTTATGATGCTTACGGTTGCTTGATAATGTCATACAGTGATAAGTGATCATTTGAAGTATGTGATAATAAACAATACTGCATTCACTTTTCACACAATTCTTTTTTATAATGCTTTAAAATATTTACTGTTAGTAGACTTTTTTTTGAAGCAAAATCGTAGAAAATATGAAGTGACCTAGCCGGGACGCAGATATGCATTCTGTACCTCGCCATGTGCATAGGGAAAACTCCGCACTTGCGATTGGACGTACTTTCAGATGACATCATTTTCTCTTGGCCTAATGACGTATAGAGGGGATTTTGTTTTCGATGAATGACGCGCATGAGTGACAAGGAAGCGTGAAAGTTATCGTTTGTTTCCTTTGAAACGAAAACATTTAGCTGCAGCTTTCTGCAGATGCCTTCCTGTTCTATGGAATTATAAAATTATAAAATCTTTCAAAAATGCTGTTAATATCAAAAGCAATCTTAAATGCTTAGATTATAGAAAGAGTTGAGTTCATGAATTTAGTACAAAAACCAAAACATGACGATCTCAATCCAATTATAAAGGCACTGTGTGCCAGTAAGTATAGTATTGTTATTGCAATTTTGTTGCATTCTGTTCCTTTTACATTGAAGAAAATATTTCCTTTGCAAATGTTATGTTATTTCCATGTTTAATGTCTGTGCCATTTCTAATATTCTGTTGCCTTAAATGAAAGAAAAAAGTGCATTCTAAATTTGTAGAGACATTAGGATTTTTTGGAAGCAGGAACGATGAAAAATATGCATCGCCTTCGCCGGGAATCGAACCGCGGACCTCTGAATTTCCGGCTCAGTGTGCTGACCATTACACCACGAAGGCACGCTACGAAAGCGGGAGATATACCTTATATACTCCCCTTTTTAAAGGGCGACTTATATTCTGTTGCCTTATCTACAACCCTTTTAGTTCGGGCGCCAGTGTAGAGACATTAGGATTTTTTGGAAGCAGGAACGATGAAAAATATGCATCGCCTTCGCCGGGGATCGAACCGCGGACCTCTGAATTTCCGGCTCAGTGTGCTGACCATTACACCACGAAGGCACGCTACGAAAGCGGGAGATATACCTTATAAATTGTCGCTGAATTTAATGTACGTGTATAAGAAAAGAAACTTCCTTCTCTGAAAAACAGTATTTTTATGCAAAGGTACAAAAGATGTTACACATAAAAAATGGGCAATACTGATAAAGTAATATTATTCAATTTAAAATACGTATCTCTGTTTCTCTGTTCTAAATCTATATTAATCTAACTTCAAAACTAAATTTAATTTTTTTCAAACTGATTACAAATATTGCGAATTTCCTGTGTACTATGTCAGCTTCTAACGTCGTTTTTGCTTTTTCCAAAAACTTACTTGTTTCGTGCTTTTGGAGATCGCATCTGCAGAGAATGGATATATAATAAACAGGAAATAATGAATTAATAATCACAACAATTTAATATGAAGTGTTTTAAATTAAGAATACATTTATTAAAAATCTCTGCACTTAATATTAACACACATTTCCGTAGTTAGCACAAGAAGAAATAATACTTTTTCTCTCTAGGGAAAAGAAAACAAACTATATTTTTCATATTAAATTCACCACACCACAGTGTTGTAATCTCATAGCAATAAAAATACAAAGCACGTAATAATCTTTTCGGTACTGGTATTAAAATGTAAACAAACGGTATGGAGGTGTACTCTCGAGCCCAAGCAAAGTCAAGGCGTTCCTAAGCGTAGAGGAAATGATGTCATCGGAAGCCATATCCAGTCACGAAGAGCGATTTATTTCTATGTGCGTGGCGCGGTACAGAATGCTTATATGCAGCCATGGACCCTAACACTGGACATCTCGAATACGCGTCGAGTATGATTCCAATTACACCACGAAGGCATGCGGAAAGGGGAAAGAAAATACCTTATACTATGTCTGCGATGTTTTTGTTATTTACATTTCATATTACGGAATTATTTTATGGAGCTGTATATGTGAATCACAAACTCGGTAATTTAGAACATTTTATAAAAGACTATTTTCAGTAAAATAATACATTGTTTCATGGAATTTTAGTAAAATAATGCGCTGACCATTAGTAATTTAGCTTTATCCATATATTTTCCCTCGTGACTCGTAATTTATTTCAATGATTTAACATAGCAGTTATTAATAAAAAAAAATTCTTTATACTTTATTGTGAATGAGGGACAATTTTCAAATGAATAGTTGCTTTAGTAATACAAATAATTTAATGCAATTAAATTATTACTTTAATGACGCAATGAGTAATGAAATATGAATGCATATTATACTTTCAAGATGTAATATACGAATGAAATATTATCTTCTAAAATCTGTTTATATTCGTACCTATCATGAAATGGAATCACTTTCTAGGTAGACTGAAAATTAATTACAACCAAGTCCAAAATCTAACGACGGTCTTGAGAGGGTTTTAAATCAAATCATTTTATTAAATCAGAACTTGAATACAAAATGCATGTCTCGTGTTTACAATTCACGAGTTGTGCGAGATAAACAGAAGTGGCGGTAAGTGCAAAAGTAAAATTTAAATTTAAATAAGCTACTAGCCAAGAGCCACAGAGACCAATTTAACGCAAAGTTTGCTCACAAATCTAACCGGCATAGATATTCAAATACCGGCAATTATAATGCAAGCCAAAGACTATAGATCTTATCAGAGGTAACCCAGTAACATGGCTTAGAGAGGCAGAACACGCTCTGTCTTACAATATAAAAGTCTCAGCTTAAATACACGAAAGCTAATTTGCATTCTAGAGAGAAACCGGTTGGAAGAAGTGAGAGTAAATATCCAGGACATAAAATAACTGTTTAGATTAGCATAATAGAAAGTTACAATTGTAGAACTACATCAGTGTATACAACACGAATGTATATTGCACGAATACTTCTGAATAAAACTGAAATTTGTAAGGATAGTTAAATTTTTTTATAATGTATGTCATATTCATGAGATTTGTAAGGGAAAAGGACACTCTGATTGTTATTGGTTTTCGCAATGTCGTACAGTTGATGTTCATTGGCGAGTCTTTTTAAAACTCTTAATCAAAGCTGTATCAGCGATAAAGAAAATTATCATCTGTTAAAATATGTCGTCTAAAATATTTTATATCATAAATGACATCAGGTAAAGGTTCATTTGCAAATGGGCATGTTATCCACTGCGGAAATAACAATTATTTTCAAATTAGAGGTAAAAAGTAATTTGTATATAAGTTATAATTAGATTGCCAAAATTGAATTTTGTTTTATACTGGGGCTGAAATGAAGGATTATAAGGTTGACATGTGAATTTGATTTCATGACTTTTGTTTCTACTAGATTTTCTTGAGGTTGTATAACAACTTGCTCTTGTCTACTTTATAGGTAGAGTGACTGAGCTAAGCCCTTTAAGCTATTCCAGATTTCTATAAAAAGGAGTTTCAAAGATTCATATTTCTAATAAAAGAATAATTTACCATTAAACTAATTAGCATTGCAATTAGAAGGAACCGGTCGGATTCATCAAATGATAATTATATGAGAAATGTACATAAATTACGAAATATAGACGTCAGTCCAAATTTATTAATTCCAACAACAATACCATTAGCTGAGCCGTAAAATGTCTATTAATGAAAGAAGAAAGAATCTTCTGTTATCAATTATAAAAATAAAAAAGTCACATTCTATTAATGCCTTTTTCTGTAAATGAGATCCCAGAGATCTAAAAATTCATAACGGCTACATTGCATGATATTTGAATGAAAATTTGAACGAAATATGGATAAGAATAAAACTTTACTTTGATCTTTTTTCCAGTTTCAAGCACGCGAAACATGAGTTTGCATATCTTAATTAATTCAGCAGTTATTTTAAAAATGATACCGTGTAAAGATATATATACACAGCATCTCTGTTTTGATCTACTTTCTCTACTTGTGCTTTCAGGAAAAAAAATTAATTCGATTTTCAGCTTTTCTTTTTCATGCATTGCGTTTATAGAGAGATTCAACTTAGATTTGTTATTACTGTTCCAGTTATAAGCAAAGGAAATATTCATATCACTTTTTTTGTAAATTTGTCTTACCAAAGGAATATTATTTTCTGTACCTTTAGGGGTTTATTTTAACTTCCTAATATTTATTTTTATTTTTGAATAAGCTTTCCTTCTTATTTTCCCACCTACAATTCCTTGCCAGAGTGGGTTTTCAGGATGGCGTTTTATGCAAATGAGGTAGAATTAGTATTTAAGTATTTCTTAATTATAAGAAGTGTCCGTCATTTCAATAGAAGAGCTTAGAAGTTCTGTCTTCTGGCTACGTCGTTGCTTTAATCTAAATGTTAACTACGTGTCGGCCGTTTTGTTACGCGCCCTGCTCGTACGCCTGCCGGTGAGCTTTAAATAAGAGTCAACTCTGTTATTTATTTCTGTACAGCTTCGATTAGTTTTTAGTTCAATTAGCATTAGATTAGTTTCTTGTTTTCTATCTTAAGTTAAAGCCAAAGTGGAAGTTTCCTGTAAGCTCCAAAGGGGTCCAGTTGTAAATAATCCTGAGTTGAATAAAAGAATAATTTAACTCTTCTTTGAACTTTATTAAAGCCTTAGAATAAAGTGATCAGTCGCTACACGCGTTTCAAGTACTCTAGCTGCCAAGGACAACCAATTTAGCTAGAATCTTATGGAATCTCACGCTATGAGATTAATTTTTGTTTGCAAAATATACTTGGCGATATTTCTTCACAAGTCATTTTAATGGTTGAAATCCCATTCTATTAATTTGAGTTAATTTCAAGTATTGTATTGGGAAGTATTGTAGAAAGGGTACACAAAATAAATATAAATGGCATTAAAATTTAATTACCAGTTAGAGTTTAATAATAATCTAGTATTAAAATTGCATTCCTCGATAAGACTGATTGAAATTTCTATAGAAACGATATTCAACTCATTAATCAAAATAAGTAATATTTAAATCTGAAAGATACAAAATAATAGAATTTCAAGTAAAAGAATTCTCTTATCAAACCCACTGAAGTTTAGGCTGCTAATGGTACAGAGTTTAAATGAAATGGATTTTACTTTAAGACTACTATGACGTTTAACTTTTATAATTCAGTAACTTCTATCAGCACCGAATTATTTAATAATTATATCTCAAATTTTGGAAAGTCATCCTTTGAAAAATATTCAAAGGAAGAGTGACCATAAAATAAATTTAGAATATAAAGAATTGAGTCTTAGACACAAGGGACGTACTTTTCAATTATAATTGCTTCTTTTATTTTTTCTTTACATTTACACATAGCTCACCACTGAACAAATTATTTCGTCTCAAGTACTTATTGTATTAAAGAATCACGGAAATGTTACTAATGAAAAAATAAAATACAAGAAAAGATAATTAACAAAAGAGAAGTGCTCAGATTTCTCTTAAGTGTTCTGAGAAGCTAGTATATTGGACATCTTGACGTCAAAGTTTCTTTTACTAACAAATAAGACTCTCAAGTCTATACACGCGCTTATTAATAACAAGCCATATGCAATGTAAAATCCACCCAACTGCAGTACCTGAAATAGAAAAGTGCCATCTTGATGAAATTTTAAATTAAGAATTTCTTTGCGATTGGCAAGAGCTTGAGTCTCACAACTTCCTCGCAAAACAAATAGCAGGAATAATATGCTTTTAAAGAACGCGACATAAACAGTTTGCGAAGTTTTGAATTTATGCTTAAATTGCTAAAGAAGTGTTTGAACCAACTCTCCTGTCAGCAAGAATCGGCTATATTTCGAAGAATTACGAAGCCTGAATATTACGCTTTGATCCTGAGGCAATCACTGAGCAAAGAGATGAAATTGCATTACGAAAGAAGTGAAGTGCCGGTGATGCAATTCCAAGGTGCCAGCGAATTACTTTCGAAGCCTTCCCCTATCGCAATTTTGACCTTTTGGTAGCTTTTTATGGTATTGTTTTGATACAATATTACTCAGATTGATTCTTTTGTAAGTTTGCCAGCACGTTATGGAGTTTTCGAAGGTTTAATCGTCATCGCTTAAAACAGTTCCTGTTTCACTCAGTTTTAATTGGAACAGATGTATTTACAGGTAAAAGCTTTGAATGTAAAACTGTTATCTGTAAATTTAAAGCAGCTGTCTGCAATGCAGGATAAACTTCCTTTTACAAATGGTAGCAGCATTCCTTTTATTTAGCGCACTCCGTCAACCTATTGAAATTAACTTAAAATGCGATAACCTAGAACGTAAAGCAACCATTTGAAGCAGGTTTTTAAGATAACATTACAGAAGCAGTACTCTATACATAGTTTAAGGTATATTTATACGCATACAGTATTCAAGGTAGACAATCTATTTGATAAAAGCAACTATTACACCGATGCTGTTAAGTTTGAATCATGATTTTGGCTTGATGCTCGGATGTGTCTTGTCTACATTTGAATGGTGGCACGTAAATTCTGCCGACATGAAAATCCCGTTGTACGAAAGGTGGCCCTGGAAATATAGGGCCGCAATCTAGGACAACATCTTTTGTGCCACTGCCCGTCAAAGTGGGATAGCGGTTAATATCAGTAGAAATTAGGTCTTTCATATTAACCTTTAACTGTATGCTTGTGCTTTGCATTCATACCCTTTCCACCAAACACACTTGGATATATACGGTAATGTGTGAAGTTAAAGAATGACCCACAAAAACCAACATTGCTCGTAAAGGTTACGGAAAGGCAATCTAATCTGAAGGAATGTCAAAAAAGATACGTTTCTTAAATTACAGATTGCCAAGTTGCATAGTAAAATTGGTAACTGATAGGGTACTGCTGCCATGGAAATTAGAGCTCTCTCAACCGAGTGTTGTGGAACAAATTTCTCTTTTCTAACGGAACAGATCTTAGCTTCTGCTAGGTTTTTGGCTAGGAACTGTCATCATAGAAGGAGTCTCTGATATATTTTATGTGAGTCAAGTCTTGTAAGGACTCTCGTTTCGCACTATGTATTTAAAATCCAGATCAGCCTTTATGAAAACATCACGAGACCATTATCACCCTGGAAAAATTCGATGGTATATAGAAACTCATCTTTTTATCGCTGGCTGGTAATATAATCTCTCGAAAAATTGCCATACTTTTAGAAAAGAGGAAACATAATTCATATTTCATATTGTTAACTTATTTTAAATGGATTGAAATCAATAAGTTAATGCAGGGTACTATGTAGATTAAATCAAAAGCAAGTGAATTGTTCTCGTAAACATCCTATTAATAAAATATTTCATGGAAATGGAAAACAATGGTAACATCCGGTGTCCTGGGAAAATGGGCTTTCAAATTCTGAGAAGGAAACTTTAATGTTGATATTTATAATGATTTCTCTAGATAAGCAGGCCACTAACTACAAAGAAAACTAGCTTTTTCCTGTAGTAGCTAGCTTAACATAAGATAATGTCTTGAGGCCTAGTTTCTTTACTGAGGAAAGTATGCTGAGAATCAGAATTTCAATTACACTGTCACTTATTCACGAAGAAAATATTTGTATAATAGTTCGGCACAGGCTGGCTTCTTCATTTGGTCTTGTGGAGTCGTTTGAATGTGAAAATGTGTCCTTATATATCTTCTGGAGTAGAAATTTAGAAGTATACAAACTGTAGATCTTCTCGCTAACAGACTTCTGTTTCTGAGCCCAGGTAACAGAAAACTTATTTGACAGGTACATCTTAGTGGCTGTTGTCAGATTCGAAATCAGTAACCTAACTAACTGTTACTTTCTCCTGTATTCATTCTTCTGGAGATTCGTCAATCATGACTTGTATTCATACGAAGCAGTAGATCTTAGATAACTTTGCCTTTTAGGAAAAGAGAATCTCTTCTACATTACAATTCAGCTTTCTTATTCTTACAACGAATTATATTTAAATTCTTTTGAGACATTTTAACAAAACTGACTTCAACACGTTCGGCTGTAATCCAACAAACATTATTTTTAAATAACCTTTCAAAGCACTAGCAAAAACAGAATGTTGATGTACATCTTAATGAGGATGTCTTTTTAATGCATTCTGTTTTATAATTACTGTGTATTCACGTTTCGTTCGTTCTTATATTCAGATTTAAAAATAAGTAAGCTGATAACTGGAACAGATTTTATTTCTATGAACCACAAGTTATGAATAATATGAATTTTATTTGAACTTCAATATGCTTTAAGAATTTATTGCTACATTTTTGGAATAAGTTAGCAAGGCGAAATACAGTCAATCCCATTTTCTAATTGATAATTGTCAGTTTTAGATGACTAAGACTTACGCCAGCTTAGAAATTAGGAAAAAATGGAGGTGATATATTAAAACATATTAAATTCTGAAAAACAGCTGTATAAATCTGAGTGAATACACAGTTATAAACTGTATTTAGTTGATTATCCTATGTAGAATTTAACTTAAACAGAGAGAGTGGATTAGAGAGAGTCGCTGAAAATTACGCTATATACGGAGTGAAAATGAACTCTGAATATTTAGAAGAATAAGAGAGAATATTTTGATGCATCTAAAGAACCTCAGATGTAAATAAAAGCTGATATTCGTATTCTTCAAATATTCGGCGTAAAAGTAAAAGATGAATTGTCGAAGTATATTTCTCAGAAGTAAAAGATAAAACTAAATTATGAAATTCTGATACATTTCTCAAATGTAAAAGATTAAAGTTTCAGACTGCTGTCACGACCCATTACTGGATCAGAATTTCATTGTTGATGTACCTTGAAAGGATTCGAAGTACTCTTTCGCTTAGTGTGCAATAATATACAGGGTTTATCTTAAATGCCTCAACAAACTTAGAGGGATGATAGTACTTATCAAGACGAACAAAATAGGCAATCGAACATGAGGTCGCAAATGGCGTTTAAAGGATGAAAATTTGAGAAAATGTGTCTGGAGATGGACAAACTGAGACAAGAGAGAAACACTCCAGAAAATTGTTTATTGCACAGAATAGGTACACTACAGCTCGTGATGTCTAGAGATAACAAAAATTTACAACAATTGTTCAAAGTATGGACCGCGGACATACGCTGTAGGGTGTTTACCTTATACAGTGTTTGAAAAGTTATTGTAAAATCTTTAATAGCTGAAGGAAAATAGTTGTATAAATATTTTTTTCACTAGAGTCGCAGATTAAACGGTTAAGCAGTGGATGACCGTTTCTGTTTTTCACATTTGCCGTCTTTTCCAACGCAGAAACATACAGAGAGCTCGGAACGCATATAAAAAGCCGTAATGTTTCGCATATATTTTGAATATCCTTTTTGTATTCGAATTCTTCATTTTTTCCATGTATTTTATTCTTATGTGTTCCCTAGTTGCGGCATGCTGTTGTTTTTTTGCTTATGAATTTTATAGTTCGATATTTTTAATTCATAATACTGTTGTTTCGAACCATTCAAGTAATTAGATAAGAGACAAGTCTTAACTCTTCTTCCCCCTTTTAACATTCCCTCAAAGGGACCTCAGCTCCAGACTTAACTACATAATGTATCTTCAGTAAATTAAATTTCACTAACACGGGCCCATCGCGCTACTATGTGATATTCGCGTTTAAATCGTCAGTTTCATGTTTCATGCACCGGGATCGGCGACTTGGAATGAATGGGTATGCAAATGAGGAGAAGACGGACATCATCATTTCCCTTTGCGTTGTGCACAAAGGCGTGTATAAGGAACCGGAAAACCTGACTACTTGAGGCGCAGCAGTAGTTTCAGCAATAGTTTGTAAATTCGAGCATGCAGGTATTTAAGAAAAACAGATTATGAGGTCAGCCGACGCAGAATTATCAGAATTACAAAGTTAAAAGAAGTCCTAAATGGCAGAAAATGTTTGCATGCGTTCAAACCAGGCAGCGTGATTTCTTCATAACTTACAATTTGATGTTAATTTCATGCACAAAATTAATACTATGAAAATATTTTACCGGCTTTTTATTTTTGGATGTTTTTGGACTTTTAGCTGTATCTTGAGTTTCAGCTTTAGGAGATTCCTCAAAACAAGGTACAATGTAATGGATTTGCTGATCTTCATCTGTTGATTCCTGCCTTTGGGGCTTCAAAAGATCTGAATTATGAGCAGAACGGCTGATTTCAGATAGTTGCTTTTTGCTGGGACCTGGACTTGATCTCCTTTGATGCCAAGTATGAGGAAATGCAAGACTTGGTGTGCAAGGTGCTGATCTCCCTGAAACGTAAAATTCTGAGAAATTTTAAACAGTAACCTTTAACAAAAATGCTAAATGTATTGCAGAAATTATAAATAAACTATTGGATAGGAAGTAGGAAAACGTAAATAGAATAAATCAACAAATTTTCTGTAAATTCTCAAAATTTTTAAATTATGCCAGTGATTTTCGTTAGTCATTAGAATTTTTTTTAAATCTTCCACTAAAAATTACGAACATTTAAAATCCCATTTTAATACGAAAAATCTAACTTTTGTCAAAAGCATGCCAATATTATAATCAGCAATAAAAAGTGTGCTTAATTGTATCTCATTTTCCTCTGCATTTTGCATTTCCAAAAGTCCAGAAAATTTTCTAGAGTAATAACGTAAGCAATATATTCTTCTGGATGGTCAAATGAAGACACATACAAGTAATTAAAAGATAGAATGCAAAAGGTTAAAAGTTTAATTTCAAGGACCAAGAAATCATATAAAATCTAAATATGACATGTGTTTAAACGGGCCTAATTTTTATACATTATTAATTAAACGTTTGTATATAATTCTGTATATTTGGTTTACATAAACCAAATACATTTATTTTTATTAATTGTCGAATAATAGAATAATAATAATGGTAGTAAAAATATTTATTTTGTTCCCTTCGAACAATATTGCTCTCTGTATACTGGATGCACTAATTTTTGTGTAACTTTGCTAAAGGGAAAAAAAGAAGCTCATATATTAACCAATGAAATCAGTGCTTTTTCCTGATAAGTCTTCTAGAAAAACATGTAAATCAAGAATTTTTGACATTTTTCATTTTATTCGAAAATTTTTGTAAGGTATTCAAAATTATAATTTTATAAAAAAAGAATAAAAAAAGCAAACACATACTATAAAGGCACTGTAATGAATATATGCGACCAGTTCTGCTTCAGATCAAATCTGCAATACATATATTAATCAGAATTAATTAAAATGATACTGTATTGAATTACCTGTAAAATTCCAAGATCGTCCTCTTGTATGAGCACTCTTAGGAGATGAAGTTCTGAAAGCTTCGTGCTTCATAGATGATTGTTGGATGGAAAGAACAGCTTTCCGAGCTGACCATAGTTCAACGATGGCTTTTAACTCTCGTATTATTTCAGCTCCTTTCTGCGTTCGAAACTGGAACACGCCTTCCCCAGTGGCAGAACGCCTGCAAAGGTATAAAAAATGTTTGAGTACTTTAGTTGTAAACCTTTCATGTTTGTACAAATTTATTTGGTAAAACCTTAAAAGCAAAGAATGTCAAAAGAATAGAAAAGAAATTATAAAATTATTTCAAAGTACTTGAATGGTTCGGTATGATAAAGAAGATATTTATTTGTTACAGATATTCGAAATGTTACTCAAACTTTCGTACTACTAGAGAAAACAGATAAACGAAAGTTGTAAAACTGCAGAACATTACAAAAAGGGTATCAGTATAAAACATGTATGAATATTTTCGGTTAATGCATCAAACTCATGATGGCAATCTTAGGAAAAAGCACTTGCGTGTTCGTTGTTCACGCCATATCATTATACGCTTGTCATCTGGCTCCAGAGTAAATTTTGACTCATCAGTAAATATGACATTGCCCCAGTCAGACACATTCCAGTTGACATGTTCCCGGCACCACTGTAATCGTGATTGGACAGATAGAGGAACACAAACTCGAGGTACCCTGGGGTACAGTCCACTCAAGTATGATCTTCAGCGTGCAGTAGCTGCAGATATCGTCTTACCAATGGACGCTGTAACCATAGATGTCACACGTGTGAGGTCGCTCTGCGATTCCGCTTGGCTACAATAGCAATATATTGATCTTCTGCGGGGGTTGTAACCCTTGGGCGACCAGCCACGGACAGCTGTCTGTGTGGTTTGGAATTGTTTCCATAAACGTGAAATTACAGAATGATGAACGCCGAAAGAAAGAGCAACATCTGAGATCGACTGTCTGCTTCAATGCGCCCCACAGTACGCCAGCGTTCAGAATCTTCCATTCGTTTTCTGGAAGTCATAGAAACACGTATGTCTTGAAAACAAATTGTACGAAAATTTTAATACCTTCTATCAGCACTTACAATCAACTTATGTAACCCTTCATAAAGCTGGCTTCTTATAATACTGCTTTTGTGCATATTTCTTGACATGAAAGCGTGATTGACTGCTACCTAACATATTTGCATAATTCCCTTTGAGTTGTGCACAAAGCAAAAGAATACGCTTAAAAACCTTTGATGCACTTCTAAGATCACAAATACAAAAGGATGTAATCTTAGAAAAATCTGGTTCCGCTGAAAAATTTAAGAACTAAAAAAAAAATATGAAACGTTTCAGATTTTAAATTACGTCTAAAGGGGTGTTTTTTTGACATTTTCTGTGTAACCTTTATTAATAAATATCATGTTCTTCGCACCTAAACCATAAAATTCAGTTCAAGAACAATATCGCAAAATAATTTTAAACTCAGCATATCTTTAGAATTTCAGATACAGTCTCATGCGCTGGAGATAAAAAAAAATTCTGTACATAGTTGCCATTGCTCGCTTTAAAATCTCTGAGTTTGTTAATCAAAAATTCGTTAAATTTTCACAAAATATCAAATCGATAATAAAACAAATTTCAAGTATGGGCTTCCAGATACCCATATTCGCAGCAGTATTACGTCATTCAAAATTCGATGGCTCTAGGTACCGTCGTTTTATCACAATGCGAATAACATATATACATTTATGTACATTCTTCATTGTTTAATTTCTTTATATATAATACAGGGCTGCAATATTTGGTGGCAACAGTTTGAAAAGTGAACCGACATTTAATGTTTCCGACGCAAAATCGCAAAACGAAAACAATGGTCCTTCAGGAACAAAGCCCCTTTCGACTAAAAAAAAGGTAAGTATGAGCACAGTAAATATTGAGAAATGGAAGTAGAACATCAAAATCAGTTACTTCAGAGTCTGGCAAGTTTACTGTTGTTGCGTTCGAATTTTTAGAAGAGGAAGGAGGAAAAATCTTTTTTGATTATCTGTATACCCAAACTATTTCATTGGCGAAATTTTTTTGAATGTTTTAAAAATTTATTGGTACTCTTTTGTTTATAAATAAGAAAAAAAGGATTTATAAGAAAAATGATTTGTGAGAGGAAACAGCAATTTAAACGTGGAATCAAAACAAATCCATAAGTATAAAAAATTCCCATTTTCTGAAATACTAATCACCTGCATAAGTACCAAATTCATAATAATCGATTCACTATAACCTCTTTCCTTGAACAGCAAAAATTTCAAAATTTTCGTTATAACCTTAGCCCTGAATACAGCTCCGTCTGAGAACTGAGTCAAAGAATTTGAATGGAAAAGAGAACCCAGTTATGTTTGTTTGACTCCATGATCACGGATTTTATATGTAGCAGAAAAATGAGGCTTTAATTAAAACAAAAGGAAGTTAATTTCATTATTCTTATATCGAAGTAATGTGGATTCTAAAATTATAAATGTAGGTAATTTTAATAATTAGCAATGTTTAAAAAAAAAAAAAAAAAAAAAAAAAAAAAAAAACTCAAAGTTATCCATAAATTTCTTTATATCTGATTTTCATGCACTTTTGGAGATTCATTACAGCCATAAAATAACTCAAATGTATAGAAAATTAGATGGGACCAAACAATGTTTTCGAACTTCTGGCAGGCAGAAAACTAATAGTGCAGGATTAAAGTGATTTGGAATAGCAGCTTATGTCTCATAACATAAACATTCAAACAATATTGAAGACGTTTTAGAAACACCGCAATATTCAGTTATTGCAAACACTATAGTCGGTTACTTTAAATAGGCACTTCAAGGTGTTAGCGACCCTTCCCTCATTTACGATCGTAACTTGCGCTGTTATCACCGCACAAGGGAATTATACTATTTTACCAAACTAGAAGATTCGGTCTTTACTTCTCAGTGGTCATTACCGTGGTTATCAGTCATGGGGGAAGAATTGGCCTTGAAGTCAGAAAAATTATTTGTAAAAACAGTAAGATTATAAAGGAGCTCATCATGAACTAAGAAGTGAAACTGTTAGTTCGACTTAGTTTCAAATCTTGGTGAGACATTTCGAAAATATGTTTTCTACAGAAAAACATCATTTTTAGTATTCAAATTATAAATACTACTTAACTATTTGCTAAGGCAAACTGCTTACTTTGTATTCCAGAGCCAAATGGTACCTAAATTAATTGTGTGCCTATGTACTGTTCCTGTGCTTATTGTTCAGTAGATTATTAGTCCAAAGGGATTTAGTCCCGAAGGACTATTACTTTCGTTTCGCGATTTTGCGTTGATTCACTCTGAATGCCCGATTCACTTTTCAAATTGTTGCCACTAAATGTTATCGCTCTGCATTAAAGTTTAAAAAATGAAAAATCTGCATAAATGTATGCATGTTATTATTATTATTTTTTTTGACGTAGCTTTCTCTTCAAAAATCGTCTGCGTGCGTTGCACGGGAAAATAAAAAGGAATTTTAATTACAGTTCTAAATAAATAGCCAAATAAATGTGAAATTCGTAACAATATTCTCTAAAATTTTAACGAATTTTTCATTAACAAACTCAAAGATTTCAAAGCCAGCAATACCAACGTTGTACAGAAAAACATTTTTATCGGAAATTCTGAAGATATGCTCACTTTAAAATTATTTTGCGATATTGCTCTTGAACTAAATTTTATCGTTAAAGTGCGAAGAACATGATATTTAATAAATAAAGGTAACACACAGAATGTTAAATAAACGTCCCTTTAGACGTAATTTAAAATCTGAAACATTTCAGATTTTTTTTTTCACTGTTAATCTCGTTTTTTACTTCCTTGTATGAAGCAAAAAATTTCGGGTATCATATTTCCAATAAAATATCCATTTTGACAGTAAATCAAAAGCAAGACTTAAAAAAATCATTTCTGAAAACAAAACAAAAACAAAAAAAAGGCATTCTACCTAAATACGTAACAGATGGCGTTAGAAACATCTCTTGTTGATTACAATCATATCGCAAATGCTAATAAAAATTATCAGTTGGACACGAGATAAATTATATTAATGGGATAAATTATTAAAAATGTTTTCTAAATCTGAAGCTTTTAGATTTTATATTACGTCTAAACGGACTTTTTTTAAATTTACCAACACGTTTCGAGAGCATTTCGGCTAATGCCAGTGAGCTAAAAATATTTAAAAACAGCATATCTTAAGAATTTCCGATTGACAGTCTCGCAAGCTGGAAATAAAAATGTTTTGTTCCCTACAGTTTTGCCATTCCTGGCTTTGAAACAGTTCAGTTTTCACAGTCATTAGGAATTTTGATGCTGGAGACACGCCGAGTGTGCTACCGTTACACCACGAAAGTATCCAAAAAAGAGGAACAAATACCTTATACGTTCTTTAATCGAAAATTTGTTATAATGTTTTACAAAATATGAAATAGGCTATAAAACAAATTCGAAATTCGGGGTTCCAGATGCCCATGTTAGGGTGGAAGGCTATGTTGTTCAAAATTTGATGACTGTAGGTACCGTTGATTTTTTACAATGCACGAATCATACATACATTCATTCAGATGCTTTGTTATTTACTTTCTTTAAATATAATACAGGCAATAATAATATTTGGTGTCAAGAATTTGAAAAGTGATTCGACGCAATATGCTGTTTAGAGACTGATAGCCCTTCTGGGCTAAATCCCATTTGGACTACTACTACTAATAATAATAATAATAATAATAATAGCTAAGATAATAGATAATTACTATTAATATTTCCATTACCAGCTATGTATGAGAATGGGATTCGACAGTGATATCTCGAAAATTTTTAAATGATGATAAAATTTATAGAAAAATCGTTTACTGAAACTTCCATTACTGATGGAAATTTTATTGAATTTTAATAAACATCGATTAGGTTTTTGGGCTGATCTATAAATTAAAATCATGGAATTTTAATTTGTTGAGTATGATGAGACATGATACAATCCTTTCCTTGATAATAAATGACATTAAAGATCTATAAACTTTGAACCATAGTTTCCCAGGGTGGATGATATCGCCCACTAGTAATCCCTTAGAAAAATCTAAGCGGCCTTCATAGATAATAGTCTCTAGATCATAGTCTTCCAGTTAACGGGAAGCAGTAATGAGAACGTAACGGGTAATGAGAAGCAGCTGGCAATAAGCATATTTGTAGGAAATTTGGTTTTCTAAATATTTTTCCAACCAATATATAAACATTTTATATTAGAAAGAGCGAAGAGAAAAATAGGTGTATGGTGTGGACGAACTCAGCTGATCAGTGCTTATTAATGTTCAACAATGTCTAACGCAATTTAACAATACTTTTACCGGAAACACTATATAAAGTGAAGCATTTGATTGATAAATTTCATGGGTTGATATATTTTGTTAATTTTATTGCTCATTGTTACACAAAATTTAAGTTGCATTGTAAAATAAAACGATAAAATAATTGATCCACCTTCGTTTAAGCTATATTTAATATTATTTAATGTCGCTTAATCTTATCTTATCACCTTTAAAATTGGATTTATTCTCTATTTTTGAGTATTCCTTTCTCATTCCCATGCGTGTCACACCCTAGCGACACAGTTACACTCATTCGGCTCATTAGAGAATCGGGGGCTTAGTAGTTCAAGAAATTATGCAAATATAATACTCATGCCTCTTTTCAATGCTCATACCAAATAGCGTCATTCAATTTTCCACACATGCTTTTCCAAACAGTACGTGCGTTCGTTTTTCTATTAGAAACAATACATGTTACTGACTATCAGTCTCAAATCCTAAAACTGTGACTTCTAGTCGATACTTACACTGGTATCCAAAATGCTCTTTCAACTAACACCATTGCACACTGTGAAAACAAAAGTGGGGCAATTCTATATCTCCCGTTCTACTGGGCCGATTGACGAAATTCAACTTGCGTTTTTCATGTCTCGAAAGGGGGACTTCGGATATGTATTAGATTTATATATAGCATTGTTCTAATATAGGTATTTTGACACAAAATCGGACTTTTTTTGAAATGGCATGCGAATTTATTTCCATATTTCGATTCTACGACTCAAATTACGCCAAACTGCCAAGTTTAGTAAAAATCGCACAAGTACATTTTGAAAACTTAGCTCTCAAAAGTTTAGCTCTTCTATGTTAATTGAATTTGATATATATTCATTAATATCTCTTTTCCTGTTAAACTTCCTTAATTCCTTCTTCCAGAATTCCCACGTTTTTATGATTTATTTTTAAATATTTTGCATAAATTTTTCGAAAAACATTTTTAGCCTATAAATTTTTACTGTCTTCTTAAAGCAGAAGTATTTCTAAGCACACCCGCAAAAAATTAGTTTTTTGTTCAAAATTACCTAATATATACGTCAATTTACATATTGGCGCATTATGAAATTTGGCATATTTTTTATGTGCGATAATAACGCTAAATGTGGTTTGCACACTTGTTTACAGTATGAATGATGACATTTTTCCCGTCATGTACAATGAAAAACAGGAAAGAATAATTGGTTACAATAAATTAAGAAGTTCGCCAAGTAAATTATTATTGGCGTAAACTGAAAAAATGCGTCAAGATAAATTTTTGAATTTCTTCGTAAATTTTGCACCAAATTTTGCTTAATTGAACATTTAAGCGTAATTTGAGTCGTAGAATCGCAGTATGGAAAACAAAGGGCATGTCATTTCAGAAAAAGGGCGATTCTGTGCCAAAATACCTACGTTAGAACAATGCTATATATAAATGTAATACATATCTTAAGACGTGCTTTCGAGACATTAAAAACGCAACTTTTTGTTCCTCAATCGGCCCAGTAGAAAGGGAGATATAGAGCTACCCCCTCCTCACCTTTTTTTTGGCAGTGCACGTTGGTGTGACAGGAATATGCACGTGTTTCGTTACGCCAGGTACTATAAATTGTTTGAAGAATCTTTAATCGTTACCTTTCCGTTTCGGTACGCTATGATAATTAATAACTCCATGGAATGCAAATGCAATAATTATCCAAAAAATGTCATGCATATTCATTTAGTATCTTCAGATCACATTCGGTGATTTTTAGTCCAAAGGGGCAAGTTGCCTAGACGGACTATTAATTTCGTTTTGGCATTTTCCGTTGATTCACTACAAGCGTTCTTTCACTTTTGAAATTGTTGCCACCAAACATTATCGTCCTGTCTTATATTTAAAGAAATTAAATAATGAAGAATCTGCATAAATGTATGTATAGGAATATTGGAATTGGGATAAAACAACGGTACTTAGAGCCATTAAATTTTGAATATTGAACGCTTCCACCCGAATATGGCATATGGAACCCCAACTTTGAAATATGGAGTTTGTTTTGTTCTTGAATTCATATTTTGTAAAACTTTAATGGATTTTTGGTTAACAAACTCAAGGATTTCAAAGCGATAAATGGCCACGTTGAATTGAAAAGAAACATTTTTATTTCTAGTGCGCGAAACTGTATTGGAAATTATAAAGGAATGCTTATTTTAAAATTGTTTTACGATATTGCTCTTGAACTGAATTTTATGGTTTAAGTGCGAAGTACATGGTATTTAATAAATAAAAGTAAAACACAAAATATTAAAAATACGTCGTTATGGACGTAATTTAAAATCTGAAACATTTCAGATTTTCTTTCTTTAATGCAGTTAGAAGGGTACGGAAGAAATTCGAATGGGCCAGTAAGCCAAACACCGTTTGGTAAACTATTATCTGCAAGATTACTGTTTTCCAAAAAGTATTATATTAATGTAATTTTTACTCAATGTTACTTATTGCAAAGCATTTTGACAATTAATCCTACATAATCATGGCTTAATTCCCTTCACCCCAAACAAAAACTATAATAACAACTCTCTGAAATACAATGTTCTAAACCATGGTGGCGATATGAAGAAATGGCACAGTGATACCATTTGTTATTATGGAGACCATTTAGAAATGGCATGCTTTGTAATATGCTCATACAAATTTCTAAAAAAATAGTAAAAAACAGGGCCAGCAGCGTGAACATAGGGAATTCATTACTTTTACATACCGCTTCTAATTTATTTTCTTGTGTCCCCACTGTGTGTTGCAGAGCCTTACCTTCTTTGGAAGCATAAACGGACTTGAGACTCTGGAAGAGGTAAGCGAATAATCGCTACTTCTAGGAAATTACAGTATAGGATGTAAAAGACTATTACATTAAACTCATTAATTTATTAGAAGGAGCTGCTTGTGTTTACAGAAGAAGCCAGCATTTATAGTGTAACTCATAAATAATGAATTAAAATTAAAGTAAGTAAATCTTAAGTTTAGCCAAAGGCTACACAGGCAGAATACGTGCAAGTTGGCCCAAACCTGACATCGACATGACAAGCCTAATAGTGAGAATAACACAACGCCGCAGACAGACTGCTATGAAGGGCTTCAACTAGTAACGTGGTCTTCAGCAAGGGGCATGCACTATTTCAACAATCTAAAACATCCCATTAAATATTATCTCTTTCTACTTTATCTTAATACGCGCGACGTAAAATTTACATTCTGACAGGAAAACGGAAAGGAAGAATGACATACAAGCTACTGAACATAAAATAACTGGTGAATAAGAATAAATGAATAATTTACACTGTGCTCCTTTTACCTTAAAAAAAGATTAAGTTTACTGTTTAGCCTCCCTTGGAAAGCTAATTTGTAACTTTACTCTTTGAACTAATAATTTTTTTTTTAAGTTAGTTTGTAATTGCCCGTTTTGCTGTATTATTATTTGAATATATGTAGTATCAGCTAGCAAGTGAATAAAACAGTTACCTTAATTACGTTACAAGTACATGCCCGTAAAATATTATTCAGCACTGGGAAACTAGATTTTGAAAAAAAAAGTCCTTGGAAAGGATAAACATTAGACAGGAATAGCATAGATTCAATTCATTCGTGGAATAATTGATGGAAAGAAGGAAACAGTATTAACCAAAGGAACACACTATTATTTCATACGCAAATTTCAATTTATGCAGGTGTGAAAATCATATAAAATAAATGATTCAGAAGCTTATGATTAAACAATCCGATCATTTGGGCTGGGAGTATGAAACGATGGGTCATAATGTAGCATATACGGCTAAAATATGACGATCCAATCAAGAGACACCGATTTGCGATATCCCTTTTGCATTAACAAGCGAATTTAAATGTCAGTGACTTGAACTTTATAATCAAAGATTCATTCAAAAGTCACGTTCAGGTTCACAATTCAAATTCTCTTAACCGAGAAATATGCCGAATATAAATTAATCTTCGATACTGGATGCTTCAATGAGACCCTAAATAAATAGGTGCAGGTTCTGGCATTTTGAATATCCGTTACAACGATGTAGTAGATAAGAATGGCACAAGATTTAAGACGCATCGTTTCAGTGGGTATAATATCAATATCCAAACGAATGAAATAATTACATTCATTACGTTATAAAACTGGTAATATATATCATCATAAAACATAAATCCACATAAAAATATTAATTTGAAAAAAATCTACTTGACTCGCTTCGACTTTTTTTTCAGAAACTAGATCATGCAAAATGCTAATTCATACACGAAACTAATATTGCAAGCTTTTGTTTCAGTTAACAGGCTATTTTTATTTTAACTTTTTCCTGTGTCTTCTATTTCTTCCATCAGTATCAACCAAAGGCAAATTCAGTTGAGTTTAAATCATATAAGTTTGTCATTTAAAGAGAGAGAGCCGTAACAGCTTACTAGAAAACTGTTTATTCCTTGAGACGTTCATTTGTACACCGATCTGAGTCTGGTGAGAACGTAAGGTAAATTATTATCGAGTAGGGTTAGAAGCTACGGTATCTGAAACCTGTCTAGTTAGGCGTTTGTAACATATGTGCTATATTGTACGCATCCTACAATTATCAACGGTTAGCTTTTGTTAAAATTTAGTTACATTTAGTTGTGATTCAAGTTGCACCTTTTAATAAACATTTTAACTTAGCTCATCTCTTGCCTACGTTTTTGAAGTTTGAGATTCTAAACCGTGACTTAAAGAGTTAAACTACTGTAGGTTAAAACTGATTAGAATTTAAATTTATGATCGTATTACACTATTTTATTCCGCCAAAAATAATCTGTAAATAAATAAAATCTCAAGTTAAACATGCAGAAAAATATGAAAGAATGGTTTCCAGCAGGTGATGCATATCACCGTTTTTTTTTCAAGCTCAGTAAACAAACAAGGCTGGGCTCTTCCCAACGTTGACGTCACATAACTTACAAAAAGTGGGAGAAATGAAGACACGAAGGAAGTACTTGTTTTGAGCAAATTACGAGTCAGTGATACCACACAACAACAAACCTTCTGTTTCTTAGTTTTCATATAAGGTGGTCGATGCGAAATTTAAGATTTATTTGTGCCATTGAGAAATTAAGCTAAACTTGAGGAATGTCATTGCAATTTTTATATTTTGCTATTTTAATTTATCCTCCGGTTTTCGTAATATATTGTATTTGATGCAAATGATGTCGCTCCAGATATTAAAATTAAATCCATAATATTTATTTCAAATAATATCAAGGAATCTTCGTCCCTCAAAAAATTATAATTCTAACAATGTTTTCTTAACAATAACTTCTCATTATTTTATTTTTATGATAGCTTATTTGCATAAGCACAATGGTGCGTATGCATGGAATCGATGCCGATGACTACTGTCGCTACTTATAAAGACTGTTAACTGCATTTGTTATTAATGGTTAGCTAGATGAATATGGCTATCATTTGATGAATATATGCTTAAGCGGAGGTAGTTCAAAGGTAATATTTTGTATCGCTATGGATGAGGAAAACAACGAAAGCGAATATACTCCCAATTTGTTCAATAGGATCCAAACCTGGGACGAATTACCTGTTCTCAGCAGTTTTAGCATTCAATTTCTTTTGGACGCGTAAATTATTAAATAGTTTATAAGAAAATATTTATTATTTGTTTATACTCTTCTCAGACGCCAAATACTGCAAAGAGGAGGAGTAAGTTTATTCGATTAAAATACATTGAAGAACTTATTTAAAGAAATCGAGAAGAGAGAAATAAAGATTTGGGAAGAATTGTAGAAATACTAAACAGAATACTGTTAAAAATTTAAAAACAAAATTCATCCTAATATTACTGATTTACAGCCTATTTTTAAGGCTGAAATATGGCTGAAAAATCTAAAGATTTTACAATATTTTGAGAACAGTAATTGAATCGGAAGATGTAAAAAGGGGATATGCGACAAAATTCAAATTTTACAGGAGCAATAACAAAACAATCCCGTTCCTCACAAGAATGTCAGAAGTCAGCAAATTCACCAGATCGATGTAACTAGGATCCATGTAAGTCAGCGTTTTCCAAACGTCTTCTGACATTCTTGAGTGGAATGGTATACTTTTTATTGCTCCTAAAAAATTTGACTTTTGTCACATAGAGCCTTTTTACGTCTTCCGATTAAATTATTTTAAGTGCATTTAAGATTACATTTATGCTAACTATTTTTCATTTCTGTCGGTTTTACTTTTTATGTTAGTAGTTAACCTTTTGCTTCTTAGTTCCTCTTTTACTGTATATTTCAATCACTCACTGAAGTAGATTAAATATATCATCCTTTAAGAAAAAGAGAAGCGAGGATTGGTTTGACTGGAAGAAGATGAATGCAAATGAGGGCATCTATTACAGCTCTTCAGTATTCATTTACCTGATCATACGGTTGCAGATATTTGTAAATATTTTAATCCCTTTTGATTGATTTTTATTTTTCTGTATTGCTGTGCGATTTTGTATTGTTTTATTCATTAATTTTACTTACTTACTGTTTCTAGAATATAATTTTATTGTTCATTTTGTGGCCATACATCTTGAATTTAAGTTTTATTTGTTGCATAAAACTGTAGATATTTTAACTCTGAGTGCAACATTTTTAGAATTATAAAAATAGCTGAATTAGAACTTAAGGCGTAATCAATTTCAATCCTGAGGGGCCTTGGTGACAATTTGTTTGCAGAATTGGCTACGTTTGGCGATTTCTTGCCAATTTGGCGACCTTCTGGAATATTCGCGGAAATTTTTGAAGCTCTACGACCGATTCTTTCAGAGCCCATGCTGCAGTGCATAAATAGGTGTCGGAGAGTTAGGGAGCTCAGTTGCGAATCAGCTATGAGACATAGCAGTTAGCTTACTTACGACTTAGGACTTACCCTGAGAGTAATTTGAGAAACTTTGCGATTTATTTCATGTCCTAGGAAAGGATTGATAAAAATATCCGTTTTCTCCTTGCGTTATTTCCAGCCATTATTATGTTTTGTGGGTGCTGTTCACTGAGCTTGTTTTATTAATAAATTGTTCATTTCTTTCTTCTTACCTGGTCTCATTATTTGCTAAATATTCTTTCTTTCCTGAGTTATACCATTCCTTTTAGACCGCGTAAACTAATCTTCATCCTACTAATGAACGTGGCGAATTCTCGCACAGGCGTGAAGTAATACCAGCACAGAAAAAGGGTGAAAATAACCCTATATTAATTTTCAACTATGAAGAGAAAGGCACGTACTTCGTGCTTCACAATAACACCGACAACTTGCGGTGGAACTTAAACGCTATTACACAAATCAAATTCAAGTCTCAAATAAATAGTGCTGAATTAGCTTGTTAAATTACGACTAACTTAGGTTGACTTCACAAACCCAACAGACGTGACAATTATTCGAAATGGTCAAGGTAACAGCAAAACGTCAGAAACGAAACGTGCGCTGCCTAGCGAACGCACGCTCTTTGAATGAATATCCGAAATTCACCCGTTTAAATACTCACTTGGCTTTACTTTAAATTTTCATCCTGGCTAGGAAATACGAGGAGAAGTTGAGGAGTTTAGGAAAGATAACAGAAATTTTAATAATAGGTTAAATAACTAAGGCAAACTCTACAAAGTTATTTCCAGCCATTATTGTGCTGTCTGTATTATTTATTGAGCTTATTTTGGTAATAAATTGTTTCTTTCTTTCTGCTTATATGGACTCAATATTTAAATAAATACCAACGACACCGTAACTCTAAAAAATTCTGAGTTAACTACCGCAAATGCTAAATTACAAGGCGGAATGTCTTTGTATGGCTAAGTAGTGCATTTACAATCAGTTTTCTTTAAAATAGAAATAGAAATAGCAGATGCAACTCCCACCGTTCTGTTGCGTTGCTAATTTCCAAGAAGTAGTAATTCAGGTATTATTTTAATCGGAATCGCAAGGTAGTTGGTCATAAAATGAAGTTCGTTTATTATTCATTAGTTCTTTTTAAACAATTTTCTATTTGCTAACTCTTTGAGCTAGTGCTATTTTTTCCCTTTATATTGTAAATTAAAACTCGAATACATATTTTGCGTTTGTTCAGAGATATGATTTGGAGTTAGTGAACTGGATTTATTGCTCGAGGAGATCTGTCTTCTAAGAAAGGAAAATAATAGCGAACATTACGTAAAGAAGCTTGTTATAGGCTATATCCATTTTAATAAGAATACCATATTTAAACAAAATTTTCTATTCAATGGAGTAACATCAATGGAGTAATGCGTTTGATAAAATAAATCACAGCATTGATATCTTTTCTCCTAAAGGCAAACGGGATAATCAAATTATTTTTATAGTCACTCTAAAATCATAACTTTGTTTATGAAGAAACCGAATCAATAATCCATTCTTATTGAATGTGTCGTTTAAGCAATAGAGTTGTTTAACCTCTGATGCATAAATCGTGGAGACACTGAGTGAAATGTATTTATTGTACCGAGAAACCTATGCTTTCTTCATTTGCTATTCATTAAATCTATTTAGATCACTATTTCACTGGAAGATTAGTATAAGTATTAAGGAGTGGGAAATGCTTGTTGGTTTTAAGTTTAGCTAACTATTCCAGTGATTTTGTCCTTTATAGCTGCAATCCCACTTCTCAGTACGTGGCAAAATTATTCCTACTCTCAGGTTTTATTTATTTTTTTAATCATTTGGCGGTGCATGCCATGTAGTTAAGGAAATAATTTTAAAGCTGCAAAAATGGCAAATTCACGTTCGCGAAACGGTAGTCAGATGAGGGCTGAGTAGTGCAAATTCACAAAATTTTACCAAACTATGATTTATACTAACATTTCGGCAGACGAATACTTGCATTAATCCTTAGAAAACCGATGCCTTCGCTAACCTGTATGCTTAAAATACCGGAACGTCCATGCCGTACATTAATCTCGTCCCCGTGCATTAACGCACAAAGAAGTCTGAAGATTTAAAAGGGCATCATTTCTAGTTCCTAACAAAGAAGCTTCCATTAGTTTTTCAGCTGTCTGCAATAAACTGATGCAATGCATTTGGGGAAACTGCACGTGTTACTGCATAGTTTGGGGACAGAGAAGGAAACAGCATCAAAATCTCGGCTATTTCGGGGGTTTTCGCCTTCCAAGATTTAAGATTGCGGGAGGGATGTATACCGGAAGAAAACAAGAATAGAATTGTGCTTAATTACTTGCTAGTTACAAATATATAGCATTAAGTAAAAATAATGCTTGGCTTTATTTAGAATGAACCAATAAAATTCTCGAAACATATTCAACGCTAATATTTTAGATGCACATTGCTATATAATTTGAAAGTATTTTATACGTTTATCACGCATAAGCAGTTTTTCTTCATTAATTAGCATGCTGTTATAAAAGGATCATTTGCCATAGAAATGGGTTATCGCAATTCGCCTGCAAATCAAAGCACATTTATGTAAACGGGAAGCATTTTGTTCTCTTATTTTAGATTTCTCATAGCAAAATTTAGATTTAATTTGAAGATGAAACTTCTGATGTTAATTTCGGCAAAGGATTGCTTTGCTGTGTATTCTGATAGTAAAATGAATTAATTCAATTAAAAAATAATCTAAGAACCATAAAAGAAATTTAAATTAATAGGAGAAAAACTTGAATCTCGACAATTTATCGGGCATTCGGAAAAAAATTTGCTTTTCAGGAAATTCCATAAAATTCGCGAAAATGTTCGTGAATTTCGCTTCGTGATAAAGTTACAGGTATCAATGATGTGTAAAATTTAAAATTATTTACTTATTTTAGTGTGCTATAAGTGTACAAATAAATTCAAAGTTTATTATGCTTGATAAATTTATACTATTAATCTGTTTATAAAAATATAATTATTAATAATTCAAGAAATATAAGTAAACTGTACTGATTTTGTCGCTCTTCTATAAGTATTTTTATATTTTCGTTGCCTTATTTTCTTTTTCAAAACTGTAAAGATAGCTGGTTCCTATAAATGTAGGAGAGTATGTGATAGTACACATTGAGTTTTAATTCAGTACCGATAGTATGAAAGGATGAAAGGAGATAGAGAATCTGATCATTCATCAGGATTCGGATCTAACAGAATTGACATGTGAATGATAATGATATCATCACTTAAAACATCGATGTCAAAATCTATTACAAACTTATGATCACTCTGCCCTATGTTATACCGCCTAAGCAATAATTTTGCCAAGCTGAAGAAAGCTGATTGATTTCCAGACCAAGTACAGGCCAGTGTATGGTATTTAAGGAGAGACTTTCAACAGAGCAATCCAATCCCTCGAAACCTATCATGACAGATTACAACTTTGGTGTCTTTCTGACATATCAGATTATCTTAATCAGTTTGATATACATAAGGGCAAGAATAAAAGTTAGGACCAGTTCGAAGAGAGAAACAAATCAAAAACTCTCCAAGGTGGATCTATGATATGAACGTTTAATCTTTTGCTAGAAGAAAATGTGCACTTCTGAAGAATAATTATTTTTTATCTCAATCTGTTGTAAATGCTATGCTGAGTCAATATGTGGGATAATTTAATAACTTAAATGATAATTTCAGAATGGATTAAGCATGATTTATTCGCAATAATAAAAGAAGACGTTGATGAGTTCAACGTTGATCTTTGCTGATGCGAAGCTTAGTTTCTCTACATTGACAACAAATCCACTATTCTGCTAAGTTTAAAATGTAAAAAAATACCGCTGCTATGGTAACAAAATTAGGCTTAGCCGCCCTTAAACAACTTTTAAATTGTTGATAATTCTACAAATATTACATGCAGATTTACGACATGCACAAAAACCTTAACCGGAAGATAGGAACATTTATAATTCAATCATTTTTGAAGCAAACAATTTACAATTTACCAACATATAAAGATACAAAAACTGAGCTCAATGAGCCGAGCAACAGAGTGGGTATATGTATATATATATATATGTGTATGCGTGTACTTTTGGTGCGTCCGATTGCCATCAAAATGGAAGGTGCGCAACTTCATGCTATGCCAGTCTTACATACAAAATTTCAACGTTCTGAGACTGCTCGTTTTTGAGTTACGCGACGTACATACATACATTGATACATACATACGTACGTACGTACAGACGCTACGAAAAAATCTCTTCTGAATCCATTTTAAATTAGTTTTATAACTCGTTTTGGGAAAAAAGTCCTTTATTCTGTCCTTACATACACATATCACGCAAAAACATCATCAAATTGCACTCGATAGCGGACAAAATGGATATTTTCTTTGAAACATGGTACCCGAAATTTGTCGTGATCACAATAATTCCTTTACTTTGAACAAAGAAATAAAAATTGTCATTGTTCAGCAACAAACATCGCGTCGTTTACTCTTTACTCTGGGAAACCAGACGCCAAAGAGGAAGGACTGAACCAGGAAGAACAAAATGAAATCATCATCCGTCCCTTCTTAGAACAACAGAATAAATAGCAACTTCTCTCATCCTGCAGATATCAGGCTTTAGAAACGGGATTGTCGTTTGGGAATCCCATTCAAATATCTTATTCCAAGAGAAAGATATCAGCTGTGGGCCAGAAGAAAGACATAATGTAGATTTCGTTTCAAATGTACCTAACGTAAGATCTTTTTACGTCTTAGTTAAAAAAAATAAATAAATAAAATAAACAAACGTTTTTATGAATTAATCAAAGCATAATTGTATTCATTGAGTCCTGACATTTTGAAGTTCTATGTCACATTTACATTCTAATTGAAGTTTTCAAGCCTTTTTGAGTTAACAACCACTACAGAAGTACGCAGAAAATATATTTCTGCTTATTTTTCTATAAATTAGTAAGTAAAAGATTCATTGGTCTTTTAATACCTCATATGCTGCTGCTCATTCTATATTTTTATTTTCTGGAACAAATCTGTCATTCTTTAACAAGTTAGGCAATTTCAAACAAGAAAAGGTATTTGTGAAATACCTCTACATATCTTTTAAAATCTTTGTTTACTTACATTTATTTTCTTTCCTGCTTGAAATAAATTTAAACAAGCAGAAGAACCTATCAGCTTCTCCTATTTATTAAGTTCTTAAGTTACCGAAAACAGTTATTTAGTAAATATTTGTGTTTCATGTTAAAGGTTCGTGTTTGTTTCAGGAATTCAAAATCGCATTAGGCCATCCTTTCACCTTAAGACGAGGTATAGAAACAGAACATAATCCAATTCTATTTTTCATTTAAATATGTACAAGTAGAACCCACACTTGAAATGATTTATGATTGATTTCTTATTTGGGCTCACTCATCTATTTGGGCTCCGACTTCGCAAGTTGGCGTTTATAAAAATTAAAAAGATCTCTTTCGATTGTCGATAGAACTTTAATGCTAAAGTTCGTGAACATTGTAAAGGAAAATAACTTTATCATACCTCATCTCTAGCAAATAAGAATTCCGCATTATTTCAATTATTAATTAGAACGCCTTATGTTATTAACTACTGCGAAATTAACTGAATTAAATGTAGAAAGAATTTAAACATAACAGTAAACATTTAGGTTTCCTAACTCCTGATAATGAGTCGTATTTCGGTAAGCTGATTAATAGTATAAGGTATTTCTCCCGCCTTCTTCGCATGCCTTCGAGGTGTAGTGGTCAGCACGCTCGACGCGTAACCGAGTGGTCTGTGGTTCGATCTCGGTGAGTGCATTGCTCATCTTTCATCACTCCTGCTTCCGAAATAACCTAATGTCTCGACAACAGTACTAATTATGGGTTCATCCTTTTAAGAAAAGAACTGAAATTTGTTCCAATTTAGTTACCTTAACACAAATCTGAAATTAATGTTGAATCCGGCGTTTTTGGACCTTTACATTGATTAAAGATTGACCTTTACATTGATTGAAGATTGACCTTTACATTGAAAATTGATGCAATGTTCTTTCTGTGTAGGCATACAGTTTTACGTAATTGAAAATTCTGGAAAATCGTTCGAAAACATAGGATGCTCTACTATAAATTAAAAATTTTAAATAAAAGTTGTGATTTCTGTTGAAGTATTTTTAATTTCAATATAAATAACACATTAATAGAAATTTTTCTTCCTTTTCCTTTTATTTTAAAGTGAACTTATTATGTACCTCTAAAATAATTTTAGATAAATCTCTTTCTAATGAAGTATTTTTATCCATTTTCTTCCGTAAATAGTGTTAGCAATTTCTACCAGAGGACAAGATCTGATCAAAACTTTGAGAAAACTGCCTTTGCACTTTACCTCATTTGAATTGAGGTAATACTATGGTAAAACTTAAAGGATTACATATGTAATGACTGTTTCTACATTTTTTTTTAAGTCATAGGAATATCTAATGAGTGCAGAGAAAACTGACTTTCATTAAGTTACTTCTCAGAGTATTTCGAGATAAGCTTTATAAATATTTCAGAGCAATGCTTGAGCAAGACCAAAAAAATTAGGACACAACTTGAACGCAGCTGCGTTTTTACACGAATATTCGCAACGTATTCTTAAGAAATACCTTTCTAAAGAAAATAATGCCGAGCTAAATTAGGTAGTAATTTTCTTGTCCAGAAATTTACATGATTCTATACGTTTTTCCTTTTTCTCTTTCCGTGCTTTTTACAGGCTTAAAGATCATCTTTGACAGCAAATTGTATGTTTTTCTTTGCATAGTTCAACAGTTTTAATTACGTAAAGTAAGAAAGTTAAGCGCATAGTATAAAACTTAAGTTTGCTCTGAGTTTTCATTAAGTATTTGTTTGTTTTCCACAGAGCGGCTTTAGGCCGAACGGGTTAACTGCATGATTGGTTCTCAGTTCTGATAACATTTCTGCGATAGATGATGATTACGATAATTTTTGAATTACGAAACTCGCGGTGCGGTCGCGTGATGTGTAACGACATTCCGAAAGTTCGTGTGGCCTGGGATTCTCACAAAGAATTTAGCGGACGAGATATCTCTACATATTGTTGCGTTATACGGGTTCGTGGATTTGAGAGTATCCGATGAAAACACGATGCAGAACAATAAGAAGCACAATTTATTTACAAGAATCACTATTTACAGCACAGTTCCAAAATTACCTTTAAAGGCGTCGAAAATCTACAATAAATACGCTGAAACAATCAGCAACACAACTTCAGGCTGTAACTGTACAGGTAGCTTCACGGCAACACTAAACTTCTAATAAACACCGTGGAACAATCCCCAATACACTGTCAAGCTATACTGTAAAGGTAGCTTCATGGCAAAGCACTATCTCGATCGCTTTCCGTTCACAAAACTCTCGCGTAGCTTAGCACTTACAGTAAGCAACGATTCTCACAACTCTCACAACTAATCACACTTAATCACACTCTTCACAATGCCGGCTCTCAGAAACGAAGGGGTTTATATAGCTTTTCTTTAGGTTCCATACGTTTCGAGAAATATCTCGACAGGAAGTTATTCTAGAAGCTTCCCGATTGGACCATGGGATATCGCCAATTTGGTCGCCAAATGGGAGATAAAGTCGCCAATCTGGCACCTCTCCCATACACTATTTTATGGCAAATCTAGTGCTATGCCGGAAAGCTTACATACAGGCGCAACCGCCGAATTTTTCGCAACAATATAATAAAAGAAAGAGTCTGTGTGTGTGTCTTTCATTCGTGCTGCGTGTAAGCTAATAGACCCAGGGCTACGAAATTTGGTACATAGGTGCATCTAGACAAAAGCCAGTGCATCTCGAAACGATGTTTTCGAAATTCGAATTAGATTATTTTTTATTTTATGTTTTTTGGCGAAATCGCGTCATTTTGAGGCATAATGGGTTATAGGAAAGCGAGATATTACTCTATATATTTTATTTTCACATCGTCGTGAAACGCAGGCACTTAGCTATTTTAAGAACTTAAGGGGTCTCGTACACTTTAAAGCCCTTAAGATCTTCGATTATGTTACTATTGCAAGAGTTGGGATAACGTATTTATTTTAAAAGCAATTACTTCCAACCTTTTACAGCTTACTACATAATATAGCTGCTTTTGTGAATTAGTAACCAGAACGTTTGTGTTGCCACAAATATTTTTATAATTTAATCTGCTTTGTGACAAAATGTTTTATAAGTTCACGTCATGTTTCCACCTTGTGCGCACAGTTTAAAACGTTTCTGTTCCGTAATTTAATTCCATATTTAATATATAGCTTTTTTAGCATTTGAAAACTATTGTGAACCACAAATCCAAAGAATTTCATGTTAAATTCTTGTTGATTTTATAAAATATATTTTATTAAAAAAATCTGTAATGTTTTCATGCATAACATTTTTTATTATTAAAATATTCATCAGATTTTTGGTTCAGTTAGAAGATAGTGCCCATATAAAGAATTTCATAGAATTTCAAGTATGTACTGTTAGACATTTTTAAAATATTATGCACGCAAGGTGGAAACATGACGTGAAGGCATAAAAAAATTTTGTCACAAAGCAGATTAAATTATAAAAATATTTGTGGCAACACAAAATTTCTGGTTACTAGTTCCTAAAACAGCTATGCTATGTATGTTACATAGTCAGCTGTAAAAAGTTGGAAGTATTTGCTTTTAAAATATATACGTTATCCCAATTCTTGGAACAATAATATATTCGAAGATCTTAATGGCTTTAAGGTGTACAAGCTCCCTTAAAATAAATTTCGTATTTCAATAAAGCGATTAAATACGAATTTATTTAGTAAAGTGAGCTTAACACCTTTGCAACGGAATGTTTTTTTAAAGTTTATTTTAAAAAATGTACTGTATATTTTCCTATCATTTTTGGACACATTAAACTTTAATCCTTCTGACTCCTTTTACAAAAAGAATTTTGGAAAAAATAATAATCTATCATAAACAAAGCAATGGCAAAAATAACTATTATATGGCTAGAAAAAGTTGTATCATGCAATTTATAATTATAAACTAATCAAATACTTAAAGCATATTCAGTACCTTTATTTTAGGACTTATTATCATTAAACTGGATACTGTACGTACATAAATTTTCTTCATTAAGTTACACGTTTTTATAAAGAATTGTTTGACATCAGCGTTGTTTACAGCAAGCAAAGGGGGAGAGGAACTTTGTCATTTCGAGAAATAACTTTCCTGGTATTTTGAGTGTCTGCAAAATTTATTCTTATGATTTGAACTTTAGAAAAGGATTACTTTGAAGTATACTTCCGCGGGGTCTGTTTAAATATAAAAATAAGCCATCTATAATACAAAAATAAGCCAAGGTCTATTTAAATACAAAAATAGATCATCTATAATATAAAAATAAACCATGGTCTGTTTAAATATAAAAAGTAAATCACCAATTCTAAGAATATTAGAAAATTCACAGCAATTCGAGAAATAAAGCTTTGAAATTCGCTTTGCGATAAAGTGACACTTTAATAGTGATTAGGCACTCTAGTAGCGAAGTGACATAGTGCTGCAGTTATAATACAGGTATCTAGAATAATAATGAATTGTTCTAACTTGCCCCATTTGCTTGATTTCTTGAAGCAACATGCAGGCAATGAAACATTTATCAAGCCCTATGTTGCTATGTAATGACAACTACACCAATTATGCCTTTAAATCAACAGAATATTATCTAAAATATTCAGTGTGGACGCCGCTATAATAACACAATAAGTGAAATGACCAATAATTTACTACATATTCTCCATTTTTTTAAAATTAAAACTCTCCATTTTGTTTCTTCATTTTTTTTGTATTAGCTCGCAATACCTGTAAATGCTCTAATTTGTTTTAAAGAGAAGAGTATAAATGTGTATATGCGTCAGAGAAAGAAAACAAATGCACGGTACATTTAAAATATATTTGCTGATACAAGACATTGCAACTAATTCTCAATCAGTTACGTATTTTAACCATATATTAAAAAATGTGAACATTTATTCACATTCAGTTTTCTTTATATTAATAAATTATTATTAAAATTTCAATATTTACATAATAAAGACAATATTACATAATTTGGCTGCATAATAATATTAATAATACACTGATGGCCACCCAAACTGTAACACTAAGAAAGACACGAGTTATCAGAACAAAATTTATTTAGTAGATAACATGTTGACCAAGTATCAAATGATTAAATTTATAGACTTCTGTGAAGTGCGGTTCCTTACAGAAACAGTAGCCAGAGTAGGCGCCATTGTGGGAGATCACCGCTGCCACATGCCTCGGCATTGATTCAAAGAGACTTTGGAAGTGTTCTTGGGGTACAGCAGACTAAGCAGCTTCCGCACGTTGCCTGGTGCAAGTTGCAAGTTGATCTGGTGTGGCAGCTTGAGATCTAATCTGGGTCAATCGTTCAGCAACCATGGACCACATGTTTTCTATCGGGGAAAGATCCGGAGAGCGAGCCGGCCAGGGAAGGAATTCAATCTGGCGAACAACCCTTGGACAATGCGTGCCACGTGTGGTCGCACATAATCCTGTTGAAATATGGCTGTGGGCAAGCTCTGAAGGTAAGGAAGGACAACTCGTTCCAACACCTCGGAGATGTAGCACTGGCTGTTTAAAATACCAGCAATGCGTACTAGAGGAGTGCGAGAGTGATATCCAATACCTCCCCATACCATAATACCCGCTGCAGGACCAGTGTACTGCATTACGCAGGTGTTCAGCATCCTCTCTCCACGGTGATTCCAGATTGGAATCCTAAAATCGTGGTGTTGCAGACAGAAGCGTGACTCGTCAGCAAAGACAATTTCATTTCATTTTGCCGTCCACATACTTCTTTCATCGCACCATTGGCTTCGGAGATGTCTGTGGTTCTGCGTCAAGGGTAGATGGACGTCTTGCGGACAGACCAATCTGCTGTAAACGGCGTCGTATGGTACGCGCAGACACTGGATGATGCGTTACAGAGTGAATGTGCTGTGCTATGGTTCGTGATGTGACTGAGCAATCCGGCAATGCCATGCGCACAATGCTCCTGTCATCACGTGAAGTGGTGCACTGAGGTGGATGCGATCGAACACGTCGGTCCGTCGTACCCTCCTGCATCCAAGGGTCACATATCCCCATTACAGTTGTTTGGTTTCGTCCAACACGACTATCGATTTCCTTGAAAGATAATCCTCCCTCTCGGTAGGCCACTATTCTTCCTCTGTCGAACTCGGATACTTGACAGATTATCTCTGTTTACTACGAGGCATAATTGATATTTAAAAAAAACACAAGAAAAAAGCATTTGCCGTGTTTGAAATCATCGAAAACTCCAAGCCTTAAATAGCGCTTTGAAGTGGCGCCACAGGCACGCGTGATGTGCGTCTGCGCTGAAATTCTAATAATTTGCATATCTTACCTCCAATAATGCATGTTTTAAATTTCATGTTATTTGCATGCTTCCTTCATTTACTGTGGCCAGCAATGTACATATAGAGTGTTTTTTTTTTCTTTACACTTCAAATTCCTTCGCCATTCACATATAAACATTCAAATTAAGAACATTTGAAATTAGTTTGAATGAGCTTTTAGATTTAATTATGGACTTAAATTGGAAATTATGTTGCACCAGTAGAATGATAAGATTTGGTATATGGAGAGAAATAAGTTGTCTCACCACATGTCAGACACTATTATTGTTTTCTTTAAGTTTGACTTGATGTACCCTTATTTCCTTTTTCATTAGACTTTAACCGATATTTCTATCCACACTGTAAAACTGTACATTCAGTTCCATAAAATGATGGGTGTAGAAATTTTAAAAAATAAAATTATTTTAAATACGATGGACAAAATAAGAGGAACAAAAAAAGAAATAAGACGAAAAAAAAGAACAGATTTTGTTATAAATTAAGTTTGGAGCTTGGAATAAGTAAATTAAAGCTTGGGAACAAAATGTTCGATGTATTGGGATTTGAATTGAGTAAACTACATTCCTTTTGCTTCTCTGAAATGCAAGTATAAGCAATACTAAGTTAAAAGATATAATTCTACAGTCTAATTATTACTTACCTGCCAACCTCAAGGGAAACAATGGTTGTTTTTGTTCTCCCTGTGGATGCAGTGGACTCATGCAGATACTGACGGATGTATGCAACAGGCCATACTACGAAACAGGACGCCATGCCTGGTTTAGCTAACCCCACTCCATGGCTAAAAATAGCTAGCTGAAGATCGCCGCTCATACCTAGTCTCTGAGAATCCTCAGTAGGGTTCACGGACACTTGGAAGATTTCACGAGCGAACGACACTAGAAAAACATAAAGTACATATTTATTTTTGAAGAAGTACATATTTATTACAGAAACAATGTAATTACCCATTACAAGAGAATGGCACTTTAAGAACAATCTGGTCCAAACCGGTAAGAATTCTTTGTTAGAAGATTCTTCATTCGTTATTCATTCATTCTTCACCTACGGCCAATTTTGTCGCTAAATGGGCGATTCTGCACCAAATCTGGCAGCACTGCCTTTCATGCTGATTTATGGCAACTCTAAACCTGCTTTGTGCGGAAGCTGTCTTATTGCGGCTCGGCATTTCGTAACAATATAGTTAAATAGATGATTGATGTTTTATTGGTAGTTTGTAATTATAAGTGCATATTCGAATAATCATAACATTACAGTAGCTAAAGACGAGGACAAAATATTTAAAGAACGAGAGCTGGTGTGAGAAGAACGAAGTTTACAATATTGATATTAGGTTACTAATAGCGAAGATGTAATACTTGTTTATCCTTCTGTTGCTTATGCATAAGTTTTGATTTGAGTACTTTTCGATATTACTGAAAAAAGGCTTTAAATTTAACTTTTGTTATTATTAAAGAATATGCGTCATTAGCGTCATAGAATGGCATAAGACATTAACTAGTTTGAAAGGGTACACTTCAGAACGTATAGCTTTATTATTTTTATTATAGAAAGAGATAATTTTAAAGAAGCCTAAAACACTATTACAAATCGAAATTTTCTTTCATATGTATGTGATGATTTAAAAGTTTATGGCATTAACATAAAGTAACGCTGATGCATGAAGGTAATGGCAGACCATATTTTATATCTTAAAAAGTACATTCTTGTTTGCTTGTTTGATGTGTTTCTGGCATGGAATAGGTACATAAGGGTTAATGCTGCACCAAACAGATGGTAATATCCGTGACTTGAACTGCAAAATACAACGTGCGCTATCTGCGCACCTGTTTTTAATCATATAATCATATCTGTGCCTTTTCTACATCGTCATGACGATAGAGAGGTACACAGCAACATCTTCGAAGAACAGCAAGCAAAAGCAGGACTACGACGTGTCTAAGTTGAAAGCTTTCGTCAGAATGAATCGGTTTCAGTTCACATGGATCCCTATTAGTAAATTGTAGATATATTACGTTATTTCGAAGCAGGAGATATGAAAAATGAGAAATGCTCTCTCCAGGACTCGAGTCACGGACCTCTCGAATACGCAACGAGCGTGCTGACGACTACACTACGAAGGCATGCTAAGATGGCGGGAGAAATAAAATTTAAATCCTTATTTACTGAAACTTTACGTAAGCATCGACGTCATGAGAATCGCCATTACACAAGAATCGTACGACATTAATTAAATTTGTAATGATGCAGTTTAGAGCGATTTATTATAAGAAGTTACTATTTTGAAGAGAGTAAAGGAAAATAACCAAATTAATGCTAAGGGTTTATTTGAAAGTAAAGTTAATATTTTAATTTACATGTTTTTCTTATCTTATGTATACACACAATATGCTTCAGCAGCTTTCGCAATATTTTTAATTAGTGATAGCTTGAGTATTGTTAGTATCGTGATATGTAAAAGTTATACCTAGAAGCTTATTGCTGTTGCCGTATATAAGACTGCAATATCTTAAGAATTGATTGACATGTAGGCGTTTTCTGCAAAGCGCCTGTTGTCGTCTCAAACGGCTAGTATTGAATTTGGCCATTGCTTTCCTAGCGCACATAGGAAAAATCTTAGAACACTAAAGTCAAAGATAGAATGTTTATCGTGGACAATTAACGTCTTACTAATTATTTTGCTGCCTCACTGGAGCTAAGATGTCCCAGGCATACTTCACAAACCGAAATACCGAATAATAAAGACCCGTTGATAACGATGTTAGAAAATACTGCTTGAATCATGCGAAGAAATATTTTCAATAGAAAAATTCCAGTTCTTAGGTCTAAGCATCTATCTAGAAATAAGCCTAATTTTGAACCAATTATAATTTCAAATTATATTTGGAAAAACTCATTTCTTTAATTAAGTGAAAAACATCTGTTTAAAGAAAGGCAATATTTTTCTTTGAATGTTTTTATCAAAATTATGTAATTTCTTTCTCAGGAAAAGTATGCAATAAGCCCTAGAAATATTTCATTGGTCTTTTCTCGTATGCTTCATGCAGCATTAAAGTATAAAATGAGAAACAATTTTTTAAACTCGTGCCTTCTTAAATGTAATCTTATATTAAAGTCTTTAAAATGGCAATTTTTACTGCAAATCGAAAAATCAGAAATAATTACCTTGATATGATTTGACCGCTTTTCTATTTAACAGCGGTATAATCAAATACTATGTATCTGTGTATTTTTTGTATTTTGAATATTACTCTCATCTTGTAATGCTAATTCGGCTCCCAGAGAAAAGAGATGTGTAAAAGCATTGTGAGATGTGTTATTGACTGATTTTCTACATGTGTTATGTCATTTTTAATTATACGTGTACTTATAATTATTATTTTTAATTATAAGTGTACTTGTAATAATAAGTGTATAATATTATTTATTTTAATTTTTAATTAAAAGAAAACGGGTTTCTAACTGTTTAGATATATTTGTGAAAGCAGATAATAATTATATTACTCGCTAGTTAAGCAAAGAACATGAGAGAACATTCTAGAAGGAGGGAGAATGAGAAATAATTATTTAAGAGGTTTTCCGTTTTGGGGGAAATGAAAAAATTCGCGACCCACATCTAACAAACACAGAATCTGCGAGAACAGGGAGCTTATTATCTTTTAAGGACACCAAACTGGTTACTTGCATTGGAATAAATAACTCAAGGAGTTAATGCGTAGAACGTGTCAGTGGGTCAGTTGTAATATTGCAAATATTTTCCCATTTCATACTTTAAAACTGTACGAAGAATGAAAGAAATGATTAGTAAAATATTTCTACGGCTCGCTGTGTATTTTTTCTAAAAACGAAATTTCAGAATTTTGTTATTAACATGCCAATAAAAAGTATTGCTTTTCTTTAAACCAATTTTTTTTTACTTTTTTACTTAAAGAATTGAATTTTTCCGAGTAATTTAAAACTAAAATTGGGTAAAAATTTACTTTATTTCTAGGCAAACTAGAATTGGGATGCATTACAGTTTTTTTTCATACGAAACAGAAAAATGATTGACTCATATTTAACTAAAATGATCGTAGGTACTACCTTCTCGCTTAAGGTGAGCCTATACTGAAAACATTTTTATGCCTTCTTTCTCCAATTTTAGGACTCAGAAATGTGATGCAAATAGAAATAAAAATCTCAGTAACAGAGGGAGAATTTAGCACCAGATCACAAGCTTTTATTGTTTGTTGTCCCAAAATAGTTTACAGAATATGATAACTCTAGTTACACCGATAAAACATAAGCTAATATTTAAAACGCAAATAGATGTTATATCTTTACCATCTTTCTAAATTTAAAATAACTTTTATCAGATTTAAAAGGCGGCTAACCAGCAGCCAAGCGAGAAATCGTTGAACACAGGTAGTTTAACCTGGGTTTGATTCTAGAGCAACCTGCTGGCTGCATGTACATTTCCGGGGCTTTTCTCATGTGTAATATGGATATGAGGTAGTTTCCCTTCGAAAGCCTTACATGAAAACATCCTTCTTGAGTATAAAAAATAAATCAAAAAGCAGAAGCAGAAACTGAAATATATTTATAAAAATATTTAAAAATAAAAGTTTTTGAAAACTTTGTGCAAAACATCCTGAAATAACAAGCCGCATTGTCTAAACGGGAAAGCTATTCTAATCTAACACTGGGGAGAAAAAAGAAGCACTTTTATTAAAAGAACTTTGTGAAATATAAAAAATAATATGATCAAGATTGTTTCTTTCTTTCGGTGTATATGTAAAGGCGATAAAACTCGTTTACAATTTTTTCTTCTAATGACATAAAAAAATAAACTAAAAAAGGCTATGCAAAGAAAGAGAAAGAAATGGGGGGTGGTGAGCAAAGGCAAAGAAAAAAGTAATATAATCCTTTGTAAAATGAAACATCTAATTGAGTTTATAACACAAAATTGTAGCAATTACTTCTCAAGTCCCTAAAATTTTAATTAACTCCTTTTCGATTAATTTGGAATTTTCGCATTTCTCTGGAAAGCGAAGAATATTTTAAATTTAAAATTTTTCAAGAAATAAATTAGATTTTAATAGTTAGTGATGAATTAGCTTCAAATGCAGCCAAATTAAACCCGTCAGCTCATTGCGGTATCATTAATTTTCTAAGATTTTAAACTATTGAGTCTTTAGAACCATTTAAGTGGCAGAAATGAAATAATTTATATTGCAGCAAGATTTTCTGCTACAACGTACACCCTTTAAATGACATTCTTGGGATCTGAAATTAATATTATGCAAAATGGGTCTTTGGTAATGGATCTGGCAGATTTACATGATGGTCTTAATCATTTTCCTAAGACATTCAGTCTTATAACTAATGTTAATATAATTGAACAATAATAATTCAGTTTATTTTCTTGATTCTAAAGATCATCATTCTCTATATAAATGTTATTCGACAAATGGCAGCTTCTGTATCTTTTGTAATAACGCAGACGAGTGCAGTTGTATTAATGTTGAAAGAAGTTGTACAACAGCTGCTTGTAATGTTCTAACTTTTTTAAAACACAGTTAATTAAAATGTATTTAATATTATACTGATATTAGGTAATTAAGTTCGTAGAATAAAATTTATATTTATTCTAAATAATTCAAGGCTACTAGAGTTTGGATAATATTTACCTTATTAACTATAAATTAATACTCACATTAATGCTGGATTAGCCTGTAAGGTATTTCTCCCGCCTTCTTAGCATGCCTTCGTGGGGTAATGGTCAGTACACTCGATGCATATTGGAGAGGTCCGAGGTTCGAGTCCCGGCGAGGACACTGCATAGTCTCCATGTCTCCTGCTTCAAAATAACTTAACGACTCTACAGTGGTGCTCGAACTAAAAAAAGGCACCACCAAGATTTGTTGATTGTGTCCCCTAATCCCCAGTCTCCCTTTAAAAGGGTATATAAGGTATTTCTCCCGCCGTCTTAGCATGCCTTTGGGATGTAATAGTCAGCACACTCGTCGCGTCTTCGAGAGGTCCGAAGTTCGAGTGCCGGCGAGGTTACTGCACATTTCTCATGTCTCCTGCTTTAAAATAACTTAATGACTCTTCAAGCTTTCTGATTTTGGCATAGCTTTTCTATACTTGGATGTAAGCTGGTAAGCTGCATCACATTCACAACGTTTTAAATCTCTCTTTTGTTGATGTTCATAAGATTAGAGTGGGAAATGCATAGGTAGAGTTATCGGCAATAAATTTCAGAAAATGTCAGTAATAGGAAAAAAGTTAGGAGAAAACGTGATAGGCGATTGAAAAGTGTAATTTCAAAACTCTGAAATTTTCAGCTGTAGCATGGTATACGCAGTTAGTTTAAAATTTATTTTTTATCGTCTTTTTTCTTGGAAACGTTACAAGGGCAGGCTTCGAGGACCACACACTGAGAAATTGGGCTATAAAAGATTGTAAAATATCGTTATCAATAAAATTATGTAGTAGTATGTGGCATTGCTTTAATTTTTTTCAGTGATCAAATCAGCTTTATTCAAGGAAAAGTTCGAAATCCGCTGATTATTCACATTCTATCACCGTAAGACTGTTGAAAGTATAACTTTTACGACATATTTAATCTAGTATTTTAACATTAGAAATTTGTGTCCTTTTACAATTTAGAATCAAGAAATGTCTAAAATAAGATAAATTGTTAAAGAAAACATCATCATCATAATTTATTGAAACTGTTAACAAAAACATGAATTTTTCGAAGGGGTAAATTTTGATAGTTAAATTTAATTACGAAAAATTAATTAAGACATTATTTAAGAAAGGATTATAGTTCCTATGTCGTACATTGTTGTGAATACCCTATTCATTACTGCGCTTTTACTTTCTTTAATAAATCGCAAATTTCAGCAACTTTTTAAATCCTATGCTATATATATGTGTGTAAAATATAAATCTGTGTACCGATCTTGTAGAAAGAGAGAATTATCAATAAAAATAAAAGTGATTTTCATAGCCAATTTAGTCAAATAACAACCTTATTCTTTTTTACCCGAATACATACGCTGTTTATTCCAGGTGCGTAAGAAAGATTTTTCTAGCTCAGAAAGTTCTCTAAAATGCATAGTTCGTATCAAACAGAGGATTAATGCATTTTATGAATGTATTATCTAAACATAGGATTAATGGTATCATTTGAAGAAATGCTGAAACTCAATTTTTTTAACCTTCATCTTTTCCTCATCCAAAAGTTAATCATTCAATATCTTTGTTTTCAATTGCAAAAGTTACTTTGCCTTACCTCTTTCATAACTTTTATACAATGTTTTAATATTAACAATGATTACACCTGATGGGCTGAATAAATTAATCAGAAAAATTATGTGGCATTGATGTCATTTATCAAATGAATAATCAATATTATATACCATGAATTTATAGATTTTGTCAAATTAATTATTTTATTACGTTTTGAATGGAAAGATAATTAATGCGTTGTTATATATAATTTTATTTCTTTGCGGGGAAGAGTAACGTGTTCAGAATTTTTTAAATGATTGAAATATGTCCTGCAAAATTATATACTGCGAATAGATTACTCTGAAAATATAATTCCGCAAGACATAGTTCAGCTATACAGAGATAATGGAGTTGTCGTATCTCATTGAAAAGAAGCTATTTGAACTTGGGCAAAATGGCAAAAATAGAAGCTCTACAGGAAAAGGGGGAACTTAGCTCAGCGCATTGCATACGTTTGATGAAAAATGTTTAGCAATTTAATTGCTAATTGTTAAATCCAATTAAATTGTTGAGATTTTAATAATAATTGTAGGATATTAACACACATGGCATCACATTTTTCTGACTGTTCCTGTGTTTCTTGGAGTTCAGGAGAAAGTACATTTTGTTTTAAAGAAATGTAGTTTATTAAACAAAATAGTACTTAATCTGTAGCTGTATTTCTTGTATAGTTTATGAGATTAATATTTCATAAGTTCGTTCAACATTCGCACATTTTATTCCTTATATTAAGAAGCTTCTAATTTTTATTCCATAAGGTGTAGCGAAAAAAGCTATTACATTACTTAAATAAAACACAGCAAACAATGTATAGAGAAAATAATAAAAATTAAGCAAACCAATGAACAAACAAAGTACAACATAAATAAACTACGGAAACATGTTCCTGAATTAAATTCTACATAAATGCTAGATTTATCTTCTTCAAAGTCCCCGGATTCCTTGTTTTGCAAAAGGAAATTACAAGGAAAAGAAAGTACATCAATCAAGAATTTTTGTGATACAAAAATTTGGTCTGTCAAGCGAAAATATGAAAAAAAAATGATTCTCCAAAGAAACCAATGTTTGCAAACGGAGGTGGTGAAAGGACATTAAGCAAAATCATTTTGCTCCTTAGAAATTTTTCTTGAAAGTATAAAACATTTCCAAGAAGTCGAATTCTCCTAATCTGAAAATGTTTTTTCGGATAATTAGGCACATTCAGAAAATTCGAGAATCGTTTAGTATATTGAAAGAAGGCAGAGTTACTCCAGATTCCCACATTCTTGTTACTATTTTTTTCATTACCATGAATCTGAGAATTTCAATCACAATTGGCAAAGCTAGAATTATTCAACTTCTTTTTATAGATCCTAGTTTTTTAAATGAAGTCGTTAATTAAAGGTCATTAAACACAATAAAGTATAAAATATTATTTAAAAATTACTTTTTATTAATTATCAAGATCTAATCTGCCCCATGACATTAAAACAAAACGCACTGTAAAATTAAACATTATAAAATAAAAATTATCAATATAAAAAACCCAGAAAACCTACTTGATAATTTAAAAGAAATTAGCTAAAGAATTATTAAAGTTTGAGAAAAGAAAATGTGAAAGCGCTAATAAAAATTCTAAATCAAAAGTAACTACTGTAATTCAAATGCAAATAAATTTTAAAGTCAAACTTAAGGGAAAATAATTAATTTTAGAAGGAAATTTATTTAAAATAAAATAAATAAGAAGCTTAAATGATAATATATATACAAATGTTTCCAAACTGAGGAAAACAATGAAATAACTATGCAATAAATCTCATTCTTAGTGCAACAAATCGTTCTTTAATATGGTGTTTGGTCATTTGTGACAGAAATGACTTCATAATTTCAAAGAAATCTTCACTTCATTATTTCATAAATTAAAAAAAAACTGTTTATGCTATTGCACATCACCTTTCTGAATATGCAAGTTTAGGATTTTGAAGGATCCAGGAAGGCATTCGGCGTACTGCAGTTGAATAATATGGAATTTATTTGTTAAACCATACTGAAAAGGGAATTTTTGTGTGTGATAATTAACATAAACAACTATACATTTGCTTATTTTTATTTAACTTGTATGAGACAAATTGCCACTATTTAAAGTTTTTAATCTAGTTTGATCACACATATATATATGTGCATATAAAGTAAGAAAATTGCCAGAAACATTATACATATTGATTAGCAAATCGTAACAAAAAAAGATTAAAAAAATAAAATTAACAAAGTATATTGCAAATATGTAAAAATAAGGTGTTAAGGATAGTGTTAAATTGTAGCATTTTTATCAGGAGGTAGATAACAATTCCACAACATGAACGCCTTTTCTGAATTCACTTCTGAAAGAATTTTCAAGACTTGAAAATGTTTTTGACCATTTTTAGAGCCAAAGATTAAAATTAATTTGACAAACAAATATACTCCGTAGCGAATAAAACAAACGATTCCAGTTACAAAATCTAAAATGAATAAATTTAGAAATGTGTTTTATCACATGAAATTGTGGATTGCTCCATGACAAAAAGCTATAGTTTTATGGCTCCTTTTTTGTTATTTATTTCAATATCCATTTTCTTATATCTCATCATTTGTAGCAGCAGTTTTCTCCCAATTAATGAAATTTATTTCTATTTCATGTGATAAATTTTTAGGATGTGAAGCAAAAAATGATGATGGAAACAAATGGTTTTATATAATGAAGGTGCCTTCTTAGAAAATAGAAATATTTTTTGTGCCCTAGCTTTCTGAAGTAAACATATATAGCCAAACTAGCGCATACGCTTCCCTTGTGTAATAATTACAAGCATACTATAGTATTACAAAGCGATGATGCTGGAAAATAAAGAAAACTAAATAGCAAATTGCATTTTAAGGAAAACATTCATTAGAAGACCGAGTATTATGCTATTAATGTTCAAGTAAGAATGATGATAGGACATAGTATCGCTTTTGGTTTTTAAAGGGTTTGGTTTGAATACCATTGGGGTAGAATCTTCAGTTTCACTTTTACGTTCATATAAATATTTACATTCCCTGCGTTATGTAAGTATCCTAGGATAATTATTAATTTCGAGTTGGTTTGTTTCGGAAAATTTTATCATAAACCTATAATTATACTAGGATATAAAGGAAATAATCAATTTAAAAAAATACATTAGATATTCAAGATATTCGTTTTATTAATAATTCAAATAAAATTTCATCTTGCATCAGAGAAGCAATCTGCATAATTTTCTTGCCGTTCATTACACAATTGCGCAGTTTTGGCCATTTCGGAAACATCTATGTAAAAATCGCGAACAAACCCTTGATTCATTCATTAAAGTATTTGCCATAATACTTTATGACTTGTCAGCAGAAGACAGCTTTATACCTGCAGATTCGCCTCTGACAATGGTAAATGTGAGCAACGCAGATTTTGTTGCTCCGAATTGTAAACAATAAATCTTTGATAATCAGTCTAACTTATAAGATTACAATTAACTTAATTTTACACTAATACTTCAATTGTTACTATTTTTAAAATCTTTCAGAAGATTTTCGTAATCTTTTATTTTGGAACATTTCAAAAGTGCGATAAACCACTTCTTTTCAACAGATTTTATTTCTGTTAGAGCCAAAATAACATTGTGATGCCAAATTCTATTCAACTCTTGAGTTCTCTAAAGATAATATTCTTCTGCGGCAGAGTAAAAAATATATAAAATCCAGCATATCAATTCATAAATTCTGCAGTTTTACGTGCACTTACTTTTATTGCAGACCGCATGTGCTTCTGGGGTAAAAGTAATAAAACGCAATATTTGCTGCACTTTCACCAAAATTTCAGGAAGAGATTTATGAAGTAAATAAAGACAAATTCAATTTCATGGAAATTTAGACCTATCTACCTATGATACACTTTAAATTTACCGATTGGTTGCGATATATTTAAATTATATGTAGATTTTACATCACTTTCTCAAAAGATCAAAATTCTGTTTATAGTATAACATATCAAACTACATTTTCGAATGCATAATAACAAACATTTTTGCTAGTTTAGGCGATGTGTATCCCAACTTGGGGATTTCAGTATATTTCTATTAAAAATACATTTAGTTTATGATGTTTAAACATAATCTCGCATAGTGTAAGACATGGGTAGAAAATTTATTGAGGCACGTAATATATAATTTACTAAGGCGCGTAGTTTGTCTTATATGGAATGTCTTCCTACAGCCCTTTTAAGATAAGAATGCCTTGTTTTTATGTCATATACAAAGAAACACCAATGAAACTACCACGTTTTACAGCATGGAATGGAACATAACTTGAAACACTTTAGAAGGTTTTACTTGATCATGGATTATTAACCTCATCAGACATGAAGCGAATTATCCTATGTCTGAAATGACTAGGAGTCATGATAAGGTTTAAAATTACCTTTTAATTTAAATAGACTTTAGAATATAAACATACTCTCATGTTAACAAAATGAACCACATTTCGTGGCAATGCAACTAAAGGAACAGTCAAAGTCAAGTTAAGGCGTCAAATAGTAATCACAGACTGCACAATATAAACGTACCTTTATGTTGGCTCAATAGTTCTAACCGGAGCGTCAAAATCAATTTATCAGCAGAGAATAATGCAAAGCCGTAAACGTAGCGTGCACACGCAGTCAGAAACACGCTCTGTCTTAAAATACAAAAGCTTAGTTTAAATAACTTGCTAACTCGTTTACATTTTGATGAGGAAACGGAAAGGATAATTTAGTAAGCATCCAAATCATAAAAAATAGATTAATTTAAATAATAACCTTACAACTTATTATTGGTTTATAATGGCTTAGTTGCACATTCACTAAGAGACAATTTTGCATTTCTTCTTTCGTTTTGAAAATTACATAACAGTATGATATATTACAACTATAATTATAAACTATGCACCTACAAATTTGAAGGATTAAATTATTTCGACCAATGTTAACAGATCTGGCAAACAAAAGCTAGAGGTGTTGATTTAAATATCTGAGCTTGATTTGCCCAAAATATTGTTTTCTTTCTGAACTAACTGAAATGGAATATTAATTTGATTATAAATGTATGGAATATTCTGTTATGGATTCAAAAACTGAATAAGGAAGCATTATTAAGCTCTTTATTTCGTACAAAACAAGTATCATAAACAGATTATTTTAGAGAAAAATACAGTTGTTTTCATGATCTCTTTACTTCTCAGATTTGTTAACTTAGACCACGTTCTGCTCTATGAAGTGAAACGTCAACCACTAGGTTCGTAATTTGTATACTCCTGTGGCCGAAACTGCCTAGGTACTGATCCAGTCAGTAGCTTCGCAAAATTCTCTGCGTCGAACTCCCGGGAAGGGAGGGATTGATTAATGAGGAGATTGATGAAATCCTGCCGATTCGCCACTATTTCTGTTTCTTGGCAAAACAATTCGAAGCACTCCCGTTAAATAACATATATGCCTGTTTGCTAGATTTTTAAACTAATGATTGAAAGTGGCTACAATAAGCTTGCAAGTCTGTGAAGTGGAGAAGAAATTTGCGGATTCCAATATGAAAACATAGTTCAGAATGGTTCAACTTGGGTTGGACTTTATTCTGATCCGTCGCTAAATGTTCCACATTTCAAAGTTATTAATGATTGAAATGTTATATACGTAACTGAAATGTTCGTGTTGCACAACAATTAGTGTGTGAAGACCTAATTTTGAGATGGCGCCATTCAGACTTATTTATTAAAAGTTTGTTACTATTTTTAGAAGAGGAAATAACCAAATTAAAAAGGGAAAATAATCGGTTATATAATAAAGCTTTTGATCAGTAAGTGAGTTAAAAATTCGGCTGTATCTTTGTACTTCTCCATACTAAATTTGCAAATGATATATGATCTTACTCGTTTAGTGTCGTATTAGTATTCCATATTATAGGACTAAAATTGCATAATGGCGAATAATTTTTTTTGACATTATTAAATGTACGAAAAATATTGAATATAATAATTCTACATATGAGTAAAATATATTAGGAGATAAATTTCATGCTGTGGCACAACGCTAGAAAACCAAAATGAAATTATAACGAGGTCACTGTATGAAGAAAACTAATGCATCGAAAAAAATTCCTAAATCTTCAGAAACTTCTTAATTTTCGTTAAGTCTGAATTTCAGAAAGTTAGAATAACTGATTTTGAAATATATGAATGTCAAAAACAGTGAACAAAGTTCTTCCATATACTTGTAGCTTTTAACTGTAATATGCTGAAATGATATGGTGTTTTGAATAAATTAATACTTTTCTGAATAAATCATTGACTTCAAATTTGAAACTAGTATATATTTCATGGAAACCGAAATTAAAAAGTAAATTAAGGTGAAAGGATAATATTTACTAACACATTTATGGAAATATAAATGGAAGAAAATTAAAATACTCACTTTTAGTGAAAATTATTAGTTTAATATTCTACCCTTTCTAATAGCGATGTATTAATAGAAATATTTGTTCAGTTCCAGGTTTGTTACTTTTGTCATAGCTGGAGTGGAATATAAATGAATAGCTTTGTAATCAAATGTGTAAGAGTCCGCAATATTTTGTTTATATGGGTAGGGAAATCAATCATGAGAAGGCAAAGAGACTGCATATGGCTTACGAAAAACACTTCATCAATATTCTCTACCCAAAAGAAATTAACACTCTAAAAGTTATTGCTGTTTCAAATGGTTAATCTTCTACCAAGATCCTGTTCACAAACTTTCAAGACTTCCATATCCCTCAACTTTAAATCTTCATATTGAAAGCACTACAATCCCATTCCTTTGTTTTCCAGTCATCGCTAAACTTAGCTCTCTCTTTTCCAAATGTTCCAAACAGTACGTTTTGTAGTTTAGTTCAAAACTAGGAAAATCAAATTTTCGACTGTAGAAAAACGAAATACTGAAGCATCTAATCATAGGCATTTATAAAATTCCGGTCTTGAATGTGCAAAATAAATTCGCAAACCTTTTGAATTCAGTATAAAGAAACACATTATTATATGAAAGTATAAAAAAAAAAAAAAAACTTCAGTTCCTGGGATGAAAAGAAAACTCTTTTGTTGAATTTTGGAAGCCAAAATCTCGGCTCACGTTAATTCCATAAACAATTTGGATTTCCTAGCAGCTTCCAGAATCTTTTTGCTAGTTAATCACATAGCTTTCACTTGTTCCAATCGGAAGTATTAAAAACCTGTTTTAAATACCACTTCTTCTTTAGACCTAACATTGCAAATTGAATGTAAAGCATTATAACTTCAATACATAGCGTAACAACTATTGTTTTCATAATGCTGGACTAGATCCAACGAAACTGCAGTCAAAGATATTTTCATTTTTACTTGTCTTTATTTTAATGTTAAATTGCTTTTTCTTTATTTAAACTTTGCAAAATATTTTCTCTAAAACACGGTGCTTAGTCCTAATGGCTGTGAAGGTTAATGAGCATTGCTTTGATTTTAGTGTTAAAAATAGTGAACTTGTAATGAGTTTCCCAATTCGCTATTTTGTCCATAGCTTGTTTAACGGGACGCTTATAAATTCTTCGAATTCCTATGAGGAGGATTAGGCAAAGATATGTACATAGTAATTAAATATAGTAATACATAGTTAAATCGCGTCAGGGTAGTACCAATTATCAGGTTACATATAGTAGAACCGTGACAGAAGCTCTATGTTCAAGCTCTCTTTGCATGTTTTTTGTGTTTTGTGTCCATCTTTACCCATGATGGTTTGCATATAGCAATCATTTGCATCATGTTCTATTTGGTTTTAAGGCTCTGTAATGTTCTATTTCAAATGCAACTACTCCAGAGAGAACCAAGCGGCTCTTGTATTTTATCGATGTTATTACAATGTATCCCTTCACATATTCATTACAATTCATATTCATTCATTACAATTCTTATTCGATTCAGTGCGATTTAACAGAATTACCTACTCTGATAGCATATTGCTATGCATTCTCTACATTTTCTTTATTAATTTGAAAAAACTTAAAGTTTTGCTGAACCTTAAAATTTTGCTTTTTGCTGAGCCTTTCCTATAATTGAAGCTAGAAATCTAGAAAGGTAATGAAGGATGTCTGTAGGATAACGGGTTGCTCAAATTATTGTCGTCCTATACAGAAAGGGTGGCCTCTCATTTTAGAGGCTTTTGATAAATATTTCATTCTTCAACACATTTTGAGAAACTAGAAGCATAGAACAAAATGGAAACAGTAAAATATCATGTTTAACTTTCAGAAGGCAGTACCTCGGTACTGGAACCCTTGTGTTACTAGAGTCTTAAACATATATTCTATTTTCGTATCTGTTGGAAAAGGTTCGTCATATGCATATATACATTTAAAAAGATCTTCTATTACTTGGGTATTTACCAGGTGGTTTATACAATCTTCAGTGCAGTTATGATTTTTAACGTTTGCACTCAGCATATGAACAATCGCTTGCAGGTTTCAATTGTACTGTGGAGAATTTCAGATAGAATTTTAGTTAGACGAAAACGTTTGTTGAATTCTGTTTTTAAAGAGTTTCCAAATATGTATTTTTTGCTTTAGTACAATATTCTTTCTAGAACTATACTTAGTTTTGTTAACATGCTCTTTTCTGTTGTTTTGAAAAGACTTGCACCACGAAATGTAAGGGCCTCCATTTTGAAACAATATAATTATCCCGTGAAAACGTGAATGCTTACTTACTTTCGTTGCAACGATAAAACGTTGGTTTTCTCTATTCTAATGAGATCCTATTAAATATGAGTTTGGGAAAGGCATGGAAATCCATACATTCAGAATGATTGAAAATTTACAGATTTATCCAAGGCAGGAGGTTCTTTTGAATAGTGGCAAATATCTACTATCAATCTCTTTCGCATAGTGACACATAGCTAACGATACAAAAGTAAAGAAACTTGTGCCCCTTTACATAGAAAACATTCTTAGACATTTTTAATATTAAAATCATTAGTGACATGTTTATTGTGAATTTAAAGTTAACACTAATATAATTGGGCTACCACAAACCTAAACTAAATTCTGCTATTTCTGTAAGAGACAGTTGGGATTACAATTTATTACTTCAGTTATTACCTTGTAGAGACATTAGGTATTTTTTTTGGAGCAGGAGACATGAAAAATGAGCAACGCCTTCGCCGGGAATCGAACCACGGACCTCTCGGTTACGCGTCGAGCATGCAGACCACTACACCACGAAGGCATGCGAAGAAGGCAGGAGAAATACCTTATAAGGTACACTACGGGGGGGAAAGGGGGGACAGTTCTATATCTCCCGGTCTAATAAGACGATAGACGAAATTCAACCTGGCATTTTTCATTTCTCGAAAGCGCAAATTAGGACATGCATTAGAATTATGTATAGCATTGTTCTAATGCAGGTATTTTGACACAAAATGGGACTTTTTCTGAAATGACATGCTAAATTTTTTCCATATTTCTGTTCTACGACACAAATTATGCCAAACTGAAGTTTTGTAAAAACCGCAAAAGTACAAAAAAATTAGCTCTAAAAATTTTAGCCCTTCACAGTGTTAATCGAATTTGATATAATTTATTAATACCTCTCTTTTATTAAACTTTTTTCATGATTCTTTCGTCCAGAATTCGAAATTCAGACTTACAAATATAATTAGCACATTTTTTATGATTTATTTTTTAAAGTTGTTATTTTTAAATATTTTTTATAAATTTTTCTAAAAATGTTTTGTGTTATAAACTGTAAAATTTTTATCATCATCTTAAAGTAGAGGCATTTCTAAGCATACCAGCCAAAAATTAGAGTTTTTTATTCAAAATTTCCTAAGATATTCGTCAATTTACACATTGGAGCGTTTCAAAATTTAGCATATTTGTTATAAGCGATAATAACGCCAAATGTGGTTTACGCACTTTGTTAAATTTATTTGAAAGTATGAACGATGACATTTTTTTCGCTCGTGTACAATGAAAAAAAGGAAAGGAAAATAGGTTGCTATAAATTAAGAAGTTCGCCAAATGAATTATTAAATAACTAACTAGTTATTTGGCGTAAACTGAAGAAAATGTGCCAAGATGAATTTTTGAATTTCTCCCTAAAATTTTCACTAAATTTTGCAAAATGTAATATTTAGGGATAATTTGAGTCGCAGAATCGAAACGTGGAAAAACACTGGCGTGTCATTTCAGAAAAAGTCCAATTTTGTGTCAAAATAACTAGTTAGAATAATGCTATGTATAAATCTAATACATATCCTAAGTCGCGCTTTCCAGACACTGAAAACGCAAGCTGAATTTGGTCAATCGGCCCAGTAGAACGGGAGATATAGAACTGTCCTTCCATCCCCCCCCCGTAGTGTACATACGATTATGTTAATAAATTTATCAAATGCGCTCCACGTTTTTTATTATTCGTGATATAAAATTATAGATGAACTTTGTAAAGAATTATTTAACCTATTGTTCGCATGAAACTATATGATAAACTATTTCTCTCCTTTAGTTTTATATATTTTAAATAAAAGCTTACTTCATAAAAAAATATTTTTATTTATACTACAATTATAATGAAACATGAAAAAAATTTATAATACAAAAGCTAATTAAATAAATAAAGCTAATTAATCCCAAAACTTAAAATATGTTGAAACTGGCATTTTTAAACAACACACTCCTAAAAACTGCAGATTTTTCCAAACCAATTTTTACAGCTCATTTCTCGTACTAGTTAGAGTATTCAGTCGAAAGAAATAATTTTTCTGCTCATGAATTTATTTTAATTAAAGTTACGGCTGCAGTTGCTTTCAATAAGAATATTTATACTCTCTTCGGTATTGCAACTCAAACACCACGCGAAAAGAAAAGCATTCAGAGGTCCGTTAAGTGCAAAATCCACTTACACAGCGACGGGCGCACTCTTTGAGTGTCTTCTGCTACGTCATCTTAACCTCAAGTGGTTCAATTACCCCGCTTCCTGCGAACATATCTTTATTTCTCCGTGGCGCGGAGAGACCGTAGGAAATTGAGTTTGGGCCCACTCATTCTCAGCTATTGTTCTTCAGATTGAAAATGCAAGTCTTCCGCTAACAAAGCTAATATCCGCATAAATATTATGTACCTTAAGCTTGCCCAAACGCAAATGTAAGTAAAATTATCAAAAAATGAAAGTATTTAAGTAAAGTGTCTAATTCCTATTTCTGAGATTCAGATAGTCTAATTCCTATTTCTGAGAGCAATATTTTGGGTATAAGATTTTACTTTGCCTTTGTTTGTAACAGAGCATTTTTCATGTATGTAGCAACAAATGACATAAATCCCATAAGAGAATAAGGTGGAAGAATTACCTTATTTGTTTACATTAAGCCGTACGTAAGTCACGTGATCTCCGAGGTCATCTACACAGTTTGTTTACCTTAGCTATACATAAGTCACGTGATCTTTGAATCCATCGGAATATATCTCATTCAGAGATTCAAAAAACAATGAGCCTTAGGCGATATCTGAATGCGAGGAAAACTGGTATAAATTACCAAGGCCCTGTCTGAGAAGCACCATTTCATCCTTGTGTGTAAAGTTCATAATTTAAAATAAAAGCATTACAAAAGGTTTTAAAAAAATAAGCTTTCATTAAATATTCATAAAACCACTAATAAACTAAAGGTACAGAAATAATTGTTGCCATCAAATATTATGGCCCTGTGTCATATTTAAAGAAATTAAATAATGAAGAATCTGCATAAATGCATGTATGTTTCTCGCGTTGAGATAAAACGACGGTACCTAGAGCCATCAAATTTTGAATAACGTAATCCTCCACCGAATATGGGCATTTGGAAGCCCTAATTTGGAATTTGGAATTTGTTTTATTATCTTATAAGGTATTTCTCTCGCCTTCTTAGCATGCCTTCGTAGTGTTATGGTTAGCACGCTTGGCGCGTATTCGAGAGGTGCGTGGTTCGAGTCCCGGCGAGGGCATTGCTCATTTTTCATGTCTCCTGCTTCGAAATAATCTAATGACTCTATAATCTGTTTCATATCGGAAATTCTAAAGATATACTCACTTTAAAATTATTTTGTGATACTGCTGTTAAATTGAATTTAATGGTTTAAGTGCGAAGAACATGATATTTAATAAAGGTAACACAAAACGTTAAAAAAAAGCCCTTTGGCCGTAATTTTTCTTACAAAGTTTTTGATAAATTTTTAAAAAATCTTTTTAGTCTTCATGACACGTTATCAGTCAACTTATTCAATTGAAAAATAATTTTTTCAACAATAACTATATTACTGCTTTACTTTCAACAATTCTGTTGCGCCAAATGGCTTAAGAAATATAGCAATTTTGTCAAAAATTGAGAAATAACTTTATTTAAAAGATTTTCTCCGCCCTGCTCTATCCGATGGTCCAAACGGTAAATTTCAGAGTTTAAATTTGTACATCAAACGGAGATGCGAATAAAAAAAATTCGTTCAACATTAAATTTTAAAAACGTATATAAAAATTTGAAAAAATCTCTTCGGTACATTGCACTCATCCACAAACTGTGTATGTGCAAAATTTGATCTCTAGAGCTTATCAGGCTGTAGTTTAAAAATCGACCATAAAGCTTTTACCGTAGGAAGTTTTACTTATAATAAAAACTAGACGTATAAGAGTACTTGTAATAAAAACTAGTAATAAAAATTTTACTTGTAATAAAAACTAGACGTACTAGGACACCAGAGAGGCAGGGGAAAAAAATTCTTAATGCAGTTTTCGCGTACTTGGTTTAAAGCTCTTATTTCCGTTAGCGCCCAAAGTCAAGGTCCCCATAGCTTCTATTACCAATGCTGGGGGGGGGTAGATGTAAAGCTTCATATTCGCATTCAAAT
>KK120246.1:495375-506472 GCA_000611955.2 Stegodyphus mimosarum | reverse complement strand
CACAGCAGCGACACTCAGGCGCTAGCTTCACTTAACAGCGCTACATCTCATACATTTTATAACTCATCAGAATGCACAAAAATTATGTATATTAGCTGGAGAATTACTTAATCTTTGCCAAATATTCTATTCAAATATAACAAATCTGAAAAGAAAAAGAAACAGTTTTTCACAGACGATTCAGTACTTCTCATTCAGTTAATTCAGTTCTCACTTTGCGACAGGGCAAAAATACATATATTAAGAATTGCGAAGTAAATCTTAAACGCTTATTTCCTCTAATAAATTACAGAATGGATTAAGCATGATTTAATTCGCAATAATAAAAGAAGGCGTTATCTTTGAGTAGTTAGGTGGATTATTTATAATCATCTGCAGAACACAATTACAATGTACTACACAAACAGATGATATGTCCTCTCTTCCCGGCTGAAATCTGTTCTCATATACTTAATATATATAATGTTATAATATATAATGTCATATATATAATGTTTTTCATACTTCTCATACTTTTCATACTTTCATACAATTTAATGTATTTAAAAGCACTTTTTTGTGATTTTCATGTTGAATTCACAAATTTTTTAAACTTTTTATATTTAAAATATATGAATTTTATTTTTGAATATCTGCTTTTATAGCAAATAGGGAGATGATTTTATTGCTAAACATTTGATATCCGAACAAAATAATAGATTTAATTTAAGTCAATTTGGCATGCACACAGGAATTTTACATATTCTTTTTTTCAGAGTTGGGGCTGCAATTACACTCAGTTTGAGTTCATTAAAAATTAATTTGTTACTGTTAAAAATCTTTCTTGAGTGAAAGAAAGGTCAAAATGGCAGGATATTTGAATTTCTTATCAGGAGCACCTGCAGAAGGAAAGGAACAGCCTGAAGTGGCCCGACTTTGTTGCTACGTTCAGAAAGATTGAAGTGGGAAAAACTAAAATGGGATGTTACGCTTCGTCTAGATGAAAAGAGAAGGTTAGAGATGTGTCAAACATCATAACGGGAACTCAAGAGAGCGGCTCATTGATGATTGTTGGTGACAGAAACAGACTTTCATTTTACAGAAGAAAAATATTTCTCTTCCTGAAAAATACCATATTCATATATTCATTCTTGAATATAATCGAAACACTGAAAAACGTGTAAAATAAATTGTTATTTAAAACATTGAGGAAAATGTAATCACTTTATGTGCAAAATATTTAATTCTGAAAAACTGTTAATAATATGGTACAGATAAAAAATTAATGCTCTTCGACCAATAATTATTTCCTTCTTTATTCTCTGAAATAATAGATATTTGCATAAGAAAGAACTTCGATCAATGAAAGAAGCATTTTCACTGGATAATTCAAGTCCTCGGAGAGCAGAAAACTCATCTGTATTATTAATGTTTTGCAACATAAAGGAAATTTATCTGAGAAACAGCCAGCTAAATACTTTCAAAAAATTTTACGCATGGAAATTTGAATAAGATTTTTGTTATTATGAAAAGAACACATATTCTCATTTTCTTCCTTAATTGATCGGCCGCATAATGCATTATTGAATACTTTTCTTTAATCGAAAGTTTTGAATAGAAACCTTCCAAAAAATAGATAATATTTAAGGAGTAATTTAATGGAATGTTAATATAATAATTAAATTTAACATTGAAGAAAGACGGATATGTAAATTTTCTTTTCCGAACGTTGTTGTTTAAGGATTATTATTTCATATCTTTAGATACAACCCCATGTTTCAAATAATGTATATTATTATTTGTTTAATATTCTTATTTGCAATGAAAATGAATATAAAAATAAGAATGCTTAAAGAGAGGAGAGCCCAAAAGTTATTTAATAAAGAATAGAGTTTTCGATTATAAAGAAGGTGGTTATGTAATGTCATGCTTCTCATTTCATTCAGTTTCGAAAGTTCGATGAAATGAACTCATAGGAGAGACAATTTTGTTCTTTTTTTCCTGATATGACATGAGAAATACATTTAGCATGCTTGATTATAACTTTACTAGAATACATCTTTCATATTCTTGAACGTCAGTGAGATCTCTATTTTGTTCCAGGATTGAATGTACCAACGTAGCCATTTTCTTGACTTCACAAAATTTTTGTTAAATTCAAAGAAGTAAAGAATTTGACCACAGTAACATTTCTTCGAGTATTATAAAATATCTCAATCAAACAAAAAACGGCATGTTCCCCAAAAGTTTCTTGAAGTTTACCCATTGATTCAATAAAGATACCCATTTACAAATTATTTTGTTTTCATATCAGCTAAAAGCCAAAATTTTATGAAGCATTTATCGGGATATTGGCATATACTGAATAAAGCTTGCCTTTGCAGGAAACAATTGTAATATTTTCACCTGGTCTGAAGCACAATAAACTAATATGATGATAACAATAAACTGATATGACGAAAACTCGGATGAGTTGTAACATCCTTCAAGGCTGAAACCGTGAACATTACTGACTGTAAATAATGCAAACACCTGTAATACATTTTAATAACCTTAGCACCTACAAATACAATTCCGAGTTCTGTTCAAAATTCATATGTGAAAACACATCTTCAAATTTCCGGAACTACAACTATTAAAACATCGTTATAAATATCTGTAATTTCAAGCTATATAAAATTCAGGAGTCTATAGGTTCCAACTCAGTATAATGTACATGGAACTGCATCTGAAAACTATTATTGTAATTCTATTAATAAGCAAAAATAAGTTGTCAATTGACTTGCCTGCTGCCGCCCAGACGGTGTGGTGGTTAGGGGAACCTAACTGCGATACCGAAGGGTCCAGGTTCGAATCCTGGAGAAGGCATGGATGTAAAATTGTTTCTTCCCTTATATTGCGTAACGGTGGCCACCTGTCAGGGGCCTCCATAATAAAATGGCTACCATTTCTGACCTTAGTAGTGACCAATGCTGAAAAAACAAAAAGAGTCCGCCATTTCATATTAAAGAAAAAACAAAACTTGCCTACGGACGCTGGCTTTGGTCTGCGGTTAGTTAGGAAGAAGGTAACATTTCAAGGGCTGGACATAATGGCTTGAAGTAAATCTGTATGTGAGCCCTCCAGTCAGCGGTGGGGAAAAAACACAATAAACATTTCCTAATAAAGGTATTCCTTATCTCTCTTCTTAAGAGCAAATGCAAATTTTGCAATCTAATTGACTTCAAGACAAAGCGAAAGTATTTCTTTATTTGTTTTAAAGAATAATTTTGGTCCCCAGGAATTTGATCATAAGCTCAAAACAGAACGTCTTTGTCTGCTAAAGCGTCACGAGCATAAAATAAAACAATAAAAGCATCTAGTGGCGAGGTGCAATTTAAATTTCCATATTTGTAACATGCCTCGATATCAGTGCATTGCTGTATATGCTGAAATATGCTTTTCGTCGTAAAAAAACTCCATACTTGTTTTCTCATCGGTTAGTTTTCATTGAGCAAAATTAGTTGACTAACCCTATTCTTGAAAACCATTTTGCAGAAGAAATCTTCGAAGTGCATTTGCTGAAATAATTTCTTCTTTTCCGTGGTGTAGCACCCATCATTTGCTATTTATTCGCTTTTTGATTTCAAAACAATTAATTTGCCTTCGTTTTTCTATTGGACTATGTGGTGAATTAGTAATCTCGTGGCCCAAAAATGGAGCCTTCGCAATTCCTTTATTATGTATTGTATGGAAATATACACAAGGCATAGAATCTTCAGAATGTACTGTAAAATTAAAATTTTCACTTAAACAGTTTGATATGCCAAATAATATGCCTACGGCACTCAAATTCTATCAGTAGACTTCCTTGATGCCGTTAAAGGACGTTCTGAGCAAACAAAAAGGATTGGCACAATATTTGTCTCGTTACAAACGCCGCTATAAATTTCAAATATTTGAAAAATGTATCCAACCCCTTCCCGAAGATTCAAATATTAACAAAAATATTACGCTACACAAAAATATTGCACAACACTATTTGTATTACAACAAAATTGTAATAAATACTTATTGATATATTTTAAATATTACAACAAAACTGTAAGAATTACTTAATGATAGATTTTAAATGTTACAACAAAACTGTAATAATTACTTAATGATAATTCAGACTGCATCTATACGTTATTTAGTTTGATAGCAATAAAAAGTCTAATAATTCTTAAATATATTACAGCCTCTAGCTTGCTTTTTCATCTTCTTCGACAACGACTACTCCGTCGAACTGTAAAATAAAAAGTCTAAAAATAATAGTAATAAAAATAGCAATAAAAAGCATTCCGTAGCAATAAAAAGTCTAATAATTCTTAAATATATTACAGACTATAGCTTGCTTTGTCGTCTTCTTCGATAACGACTATTCCGTCGAACTGTAAGCAGAATGAAAGCTCTGTTTTTTGCCACAGAAGAAGACAAAGATCTTGCTAAACATTCAAGCGAGAAACATGAAACCCGTTTGGGACATTACCACTTTGGTAAGTGGAAGCCTCACTTTGTTCCCATTTAGGTGTCGAATAACATCAGGCATGAAAATAAAAAGGAAATTCAAACAAATGGCTCCAAAACGCTACTACATCAAGCTGAGTTCGCCTGAGTCAAAAACCGCTAGCCGTAGATCTAGGTATGTACAGTCTTGCAAAGAAAAATAATCATTTAGAACAGAGCACATGAACTATTTTGTTATTTTGATGCATGTTTAGGAAAATTTAAAAAAATATCAAAAGAATTACAAAAAAAAAAAAAAAGAAAGAAATATGAACACTTCAATTTCATTTACTGGCAAAATGACCGCTTTCATAATTCTAGGGTTAAAAGTATCCAAAACTGAAAAAATAAGCTCTATAAAAAAACAATAATTAGATTCAAATTTACGCATTTTGAAATACCTGCAATTAAGTATTTTTCTCGGGATAAATTCCCTAAATGAATAAATAAGAGAAAGATTTAGTAAGTTTTAGAAATCCAAATCTAACCCAGGTGAAACCACCTATCTCGTCTAAACCGTTTAACTGACAAAAGCAGGTGTTCCCTATATCAGAAAGTGACTTTTCAAGCAGTGAATGAGACGGGAAAATGGCAATCGGTATGGAAGCAGCTTACAAATCGGCACCGTTTTGAACTGAGGATCGGAGCTAAGCCATTTTCAATCACGTCATTTGTCGAACATCAAGTTCTAGCAACTCTTATCGAACTTGTGCAGATCATTTTATCTTTCAAATTATAAAAGTAAGTTTCAATGAACAAAATTAAAATTTTTAAAACAATATAGATTAATTAATAAATACATTCAATATTACTGTGTAATAATTAATTAATTAATTATCTTTAATAAATAAACAATATAAAATTAAATATAATTAAACAAATTAAACATAATTTAAGCTTCTGAAAAATTTTTACATTAAAAGCATTTATAATATAGTCTTTATTTCCAGCATTATGTTATTTATGTTATGTTACGCTGCATCATAAGAGTTAAAAGGGAAGAAGTTACTTAACTTTAACGTAACATTATGTTCAATATGAAAATTTTTTAAATTAATAAATTAATTACTTTAGGAATTCTACCATTTTATCTCAGACAGTTGTATTATTTTTGGTTGAATTAATGAGTATGATTTAAGTATTAAATAACTGTGCAGAGTATAGTCTATTTCACAGTAAGTTTATAAGTAATTATCGCTATACGTGCTACGGTGTTTAACTAATAACAGGTCTAACTAGCAAGTGAAATAATCATAGTTCGAAACCTGAACGACAACAAAGCTACTTTTTCGCATCTTCAACCTTCCAAAAACATTACAAAGAGTACAAGGTTGTAAATTAACATGTTGACTGCCGTGAGGTTCACCGGTGGCCGGCACTCTGTTTGACTACGCCCGTGTGTGTGGGGGGGGGGGGTAGCACCGATGACCAGCGACGCGACCAATAGTAAAAATGCGTAATTAGAGTAAATTTCTATACTGATAAATTTTTACATAATACCATCGTTTATATAATGGTTTGAAGAATAATAAATCACAAAAATGTTCTACAGCCCGTTGGGGTCACCGGCGACCTAATTAATAGCGACTCGGGGTCACCGGTGACCACGTAAAATGCATGCGGCAGACAGCGTGTAATGTATATAATTGTGGTATTTGGAAAGGAAATACTATAGAGTTTTATAAATTGAAACTACCAATATTGAGCACAAAAATGCATGTTAAATAAACAATTAATGATATATTTCGATATAAAGACATCAAAATATAATCTATATATAAACTGCAGGATATATAAAATTTCGAATGGAAATATCACTTATAATTTTCTGCTTGTACGTTTAATATTCTTAGGTTACACAAAATAAATAAATGATTACCGTCAGAAATCGCTGAAAGAATATACATATTAATGTGTCTAATATTATTTAGTTTTCTCATTTTCCAGACTTAAGCTTTTCGGCTGACATAGACCGGAAGGAAACCTTAGTAAAATATTTCATTAACAGTGACATTAATTAAGCTTTAATATGAAGTTCTTTAAACACAATTAATTACTGAACACGACCTTAGTGGTGAGCATACTGAGGAAAAGTCTTCCTCATAAAGTCAGATGAGTGATTACTGCTACTAGTAAATTTAGAGCATCGGAACTAAATAATCTTATACCGTCTTGCATCGTTAATTTTCTTGAAATAATGTTGCAGATATTATCTGAATTTCAATTACTTCATTAAGTAATCGATATTTTGTTTCTGTGTTCCAAACCTCAAATGAAAATACAACATATCTCCTTATTAACGTTCTAGTTAGGTAAGCTTTTTCTCGAGCAGTAATTAACTGTGATATTACATTTCTGAACAAATTTTATGCAAGTTAGAAACTAATGAAATTCAGCATTTAACATTTCGCCTTCAACAAGTCAGAAAACTGAAAACACCTGTTTTAATCAGCCTAATAGAACATAAAGAAATAAATATTTGCAAACTTACAAATACTTGTCATTTACATGTCTCTACGTACTTTTATTAAGCCGATACTTACGAAAGATTTAAGAAAATATCAGCTGCTTTTGAAGTACAATTGGAATACGGTTTAAAAAAGGCCACAATAAAAAACACAGTATATAACTTTTTTCTGTTTGTTCTAAAAATGAAAATAAGTTTTCTGACGTTAAGAATTTACCGAATCACTGCATACATTTATAGTTTGATCAAATGAAAAAGCTAATAAAATGACAAATAAAAACATTTTAACAAGTAAATAACGATAACTAATCTGCATATTTTTATTAGAAATATAAAATCAAATATGAATTTCATTTCATGATCATGCTAGTATTTACTCAGATTTCTTATTTCATTACCATAACATTTTTATGAAAGCGATAAAAATAACGGACGCTTTAGGCATACATAAAAGATGAACGTGTTTGTCTCATTACGTAATTAAAATCGTGGGTTTCTTTTTAATTATGAAGCAATCACTTCATTTAAGATCGTTTTCAAATACCTTCATAAGAACTGTTTTAATTCCACGCTCCCTGTGCTTAATGATTTGGTTTAGTTTATTTTGTAATCAAGATGAAAGCTAATTAACTGAAATATAAAAATGTATTTGAGATAAAATTGTTTATTAAAAATGAGGTTTCATTATTATATTAAAAGATTTGTAAACACTAATTATTATTTTAATTACAAAATGAGAATGAATTAATATAATTGTTTCTAATTAATGTGCTAACCTACGCTTCTATCAAAACAGAACAGAAACATGCCAAAGTAAAACAAAAAATTAGATAAAGCCATAAACTTGTGCTTGGGCTGATTTTAAATTTCAATTTGAGATTTCTTTGCTTCTGATGAAGAGAAACCTGTACCTTTATGCCCTCGAACTCGATAAAATCTTACTGAAATCTACACTAAATACAAGGTTATTGCTTTGCATGATTTTATGCTTGTGCATTCTTTTAAACAGAGTAATTTAATGAAATTAATTTCACTGGTGTATTTTGATAATACATATTTTAAAACTAGTAGTTTTTGAAAACAGAAATTCTTGTTTTAGAAATCAGATATTAAGTTGTTTAACTCTTTAATGAAATATGCATTATTTATAAAAACATTTAATCGCTATGATAAAGTATCGAATGAATATCTATGACACTCATACCCTTTTAATGATATCTAAAGCTGAATTAGTGAAGAAAATAAGAATGTTTCAAAAAATATTTAGAGAAACGGAATGAAATTCATCTAGTTGATAAACAGATTTTCAGAGTAAAATTTCATAACCAAGAATTAAATAGAAATACTTCAGAGATTTAAAAATACATTTACAGTAAAATGTATTAAAATAAATGATTAATAGATTTGATAAAATATTAAAATTCTTTAAACATAGTCAGATCTTTTATTTCATTGGACATGTGATTACTTCTTCTCAAACATAGCTGACGTAGCAGAAATTAATATTAGAAAACAAAACGTTAAACCTTTTGGCAATATTTCCATTCCTCTATTCTAAACCTTTATTCAAGATTACAGGAATCTTGAAGGAGTTTGATGATGTCTTACAATATCTCTCATAATGCGTGCAAAATGATTTCTGCCAGGGTAAAATATAGAATTTTGAGGATTTTCTCATCTCAGAAAAATTTATCTACATTGTTAACTTTGAATTGAATACCGTTACTATCCATTAATTACAAATATACTTCTGAAAAGATTTAATAATGGTACTTTAGTTTATTGCAGAAGAGTTTAACAGTTACGATATCTTCTTCGAATTGCGTGCAGATGAATACATCCATGTACTAAAATGTTTTCATACTCAACGGTAGCTCAATAAATTTAATGATAACTTTTCTGGCCTTAATATAAAGATTCTCTATTACTTTGGATACACAGATAGCAATTGAAAAACAACATTTCAGTTCGTTATTCTAACATCCTACAAACTTAGTGTTTTTATTTTCAGCTTTTACGCTTGAGATATTACATGGGTACTTTTATTTGACATAACGGCTACAACGACGCAAGTCAGCAGTCTCTTTGTTTAAAATATCTTATTCTGAAGTAAAATCATCTATACGCTGTGTTCGTTGTTATGGAAATCGTATCTCAAGTTGTTGAGCTGAGAAGCGGCGCAGGCGCAAATTTGTTAGGTTTTTAAGCGTGCGTTTGGCACTCCAGTTTGCTGGGAATTACTCGATTTCCAACGATGCAGACTTCTTCGTAGTTGCGCTTCTTGCGTTTGCCGTGCTCTGAAGCCGTTCCTCAGCCAACGTGATGTTTAAAGGTCAATAAAGAAATTCGGTCAACATTACGATTCTGTAGTTATTGAAGTTCATCTGAGGTAATTGCAAGTCTTCCTAAAGTTCACTATTATCGGGTGCGCAAAGACTGCAATATTTAAAGGACTGTTTAAAAGGAGACGCGTTAAGGATTGTTCAAGCTTTAACTACTTATGATAGAAATTTTGAAATCGTATGGAATTTACTATGTCAAAGATTTTCACGTAAGAGAGAATTACTTTCATCGTTATTAAAGAAAATCTTGTATTTATCAATTTACAAACTGAAAATCATAGTCATTTTTAGCTTTGGTAGACACCGGAAGAGAATGTATATGCTCGCTTGAAAATTTGGGGTTCAAAGAACAATTCGCGGATACTGTTTTAATGATAATAGTACAATTTAAATTAGATTCTTCTACGACAGTATGATGGGAAAGAACGTTAAAGCATCAGGAAATACCAACACTTAATGACATGTTAGAATTCTTCAAATCTCATGCCAGAAGTCTACAAGCAGGTAAGCAACAATGTGTTAAAAAGCAAACTGTGAGAGACAAATTAACCTCATTGGCTTCAGAGATTCGCACGCAGTGTACGTATTGTAAAGCTGGTCATTCAGCATTAAAATGTAATAAGTTTTTAAATCTGAATGTTCAGGAGCGTGTTAATTTGTCCAGAAAAACAATGTTCGTTTTAATTGCTTAGTTTCAAATCATAAAGCTTTTGAGTGTAGAAGTATTCATAAATGTAAAAAGTGCTTTGAAAAATCATGATACATTCCTGCATTTCGAAAGAATTCGAAATGAGCCAAAAGCGCTCCAAGGAGTGAAGAACAGTTCAAAAGACTTATCGGTGACGGCTGAGCCATTTTCTCTCGAACTAGAATCTCATACTCTATCGGCTGAGTCGAGAGAGAATTTCAAGAGTTCAAATCTAGTGATTAAATCTTGTATATCAGACTTTAATTTTCAGCGTTAAGTTTTATTATGCACGGTTGTAATTAAAGTGTTAGATTCAGGTGGTAAATACCAATTGTGCAGAGCCCTCCTTGATCCTGGCAGTCAAGCAAGCTTAATTTCAGAAGTTGCCTACGGAGACTTAAGTTACCCAGAAAGAAATGCGAAAGTTTTTATTTCATGTTTAGGATCATTGGATACGAAAACTAATGGAATTGCGGAAATAAATTTCGTTCCACATTTTCCAGCGAAAGTGCCATTTAAAACAACAGTATTTATTGTCAATAGTATTATTGGAACATTGTCGCATTTTACATTAGATAAGAAGTACATTGAGAAATATAATGATTTAATGCTAGCAGATCCAACATTCTACAAGAGTAGGACCTTTTGATATACTTTTAGGCGTAGATATCGTTTTCCTGTCTTGAAGGGGGAAACTATTAAATGCGAAGAAGGTAAACCAGTAGCCTCTCGTTCTGAAATAGGATGGATTATTTCGGATAGTGTGAATAATTCAACAAAAGTTAATCCCACTATCTGTATGAATTATATAAAGGTGGAAACTGAGCAGTTACTGTCTAACTTTTGGAAATTAGATGCTGTACCTACATTTGAATGCTTACTAAATCGGAAAGAGCATGTGAGGATTACTTCAAATCTATATTTACGAGAAAGGAAAATGGATTATGTACTGTGAAATTACCATTTCATTCTCCGCCTTCTCAGTTCGGAGATTCGAGACAATTAGCGATGAGTAGATTCAAGTCTTTAGAGAATTCACTTTTAAATAGGCTTCAGATATATGAACAATATAAGGATTTCGTGAAATACCTTGA
>KK120246.1:396342-479853 GCA_000611955.2 Stegodyphus mimosarum | reverse complement strand
AGCAGTTACTGGTTATTTAATTATTAATTTGAGAAAGTAATTAAAGATGTAAGTGGGATGGGTAATAATTTAAATTAAATTGAGAGCAAGTAATACTTTCTTAAAGAAAAGTTTCACTGAAATGATGTGCGTTCAATATTCTATCAAGTAGTTTAATTAATTTCAATTTGTCAGAAATTGAAATGTGAATTTTGTAGGGCGCATGATTAGTAAATTTTGGGTACAATATTGATAGTTACACAGATTGTGAAATGAAAATTTAAGAGAAATTTTTGGATAATGTTTTGTAGAGGTTGTCTGATCAGCTATTCTTAATTGAAATTTTTGGAATATTAATTAAATGTAAGCTATTGTTTTACTATTGTTAATTTTTTTTGTGTATTTTTATTCTGTGGTCTGTTATAGGTCACCCATGTGATCCTTTCGGAAAACTTCGATGAACTTCTATTCAAACCTGGGTAGTATTTTGCGGGCGTAGGAGAATTTAATGATGTTTGTAACTATACGATCAGATTTATTAATTTAACTGAACTATTGTTTTGATTTTTTGTAGTGAGATTTAATTTTCCCCGGTGTTTGAATTACGGCATGTTATATTATATGAAAAAAGTCTGTGGCTATCTCTAAAGTTGTATTCAAATTTCTGTGTTTACAGGAAGGCGAGTTGAGTAGTTACCTTTAGTGAGAGATAGTATGTTGATGATTTGTTATGGTAAAGCAATTTTAGTTTATTAATAACCATTTGCTTTTAACAAAACATCAGGGAGGATATTTTCATTCCTTTATTATTAAGAGTTGACAGTATATATGATAAACTTTTTTTTACTGTAGTGAGGATTTATGAAAATTTAATCTAAAGTAACTAATTGATTTAATTCAATCATCGGTCTCTTTGCATTGATTTAATGAATTCAGTATATTTTTATGAGAATTTTAGTATTGTATTTTAGTTTTTCGCGGCACCAAGTTAGGGTTAGGTCAGGCAGAGAGTTAAATGTAAAACGAAACCCGTAAATTTTGCATCGCAACAGAAGTATCATTTTCTGTTGTCATTAATGTCAAACTAATTCTGAATTTACAGAGATATTAGGTTTTTTTTTGTAGCAAACACCATTAGGTTTTTTGAAGATCAGAAACACTAGAAATTAACTGTACCCTCGCTAAGATACAAACCACGGATCTTCTTGTAGCTAATTGTACTTGCTGTTGCTTACGATGCAAGAAGACACACCGGAAAATGATAATCGAAGTTAAATTCTCGCCCATTTTAAGAGAGACAGGGGAGAAGTTAGAGACTCAGTTGTCCAAACTAAGGTAGTAACGAATTATCGTCCACAATACCTTTAGTTCCAGCTCCGAAATTAAGAAAATTTGTCTCTTGAAGCGATGAACTATGAGTAATGAGCTATGTCCTCACCCGCATTTGCAAAGGATTTTTCAATTGCTCTCGTGCTACCAATTACACCTTGAGAACACGCACGGAGGAATGCGCTGATTCTTTGTAAATTAATTATTAGCAAATGAACAACCAAACCTCACCCTTAATTTATTCTGTTTGCGTTCTTCTCTCAGATCAAAGCATAAGTCTTACTCTTTTTCAGAAAGAACTTGTTACCGAGTTAGAAAATCCCATTCGACAAAGTAATTTGCTCTTTTAATTAAATATTTAAGGCCTTGTTTTTTCTTAAAGGAAACGATGAACTTGTGAAGAAATGTTAAATTACTCATAAATCCTTCCTTTTTTATAATATAATCTTTAATATTTAGAATACCAAATTACGGAATACGTTAAAGAAATACAGACTGAATAGATTAGTGAATTAAAAGAAATAAAAGAAGTGATGATTTTAAAGTGGATAAGATGTCCTCACGGAAGACAAAGACAAAAGAGTTTTATTGTACCATATTTATTCGATTTTAGAACGCCATAAGTACTAATACAGATTCTTTAATTTAATTTAATTCTTTAAATTTAACAAAAATGGAAAAAAAGACATTAATTCCAATCAAATGAAATAAATGAAAGAAAAATTCAAGCATGCCCAGAAAATAATTTTTAGTAATCCCAATCGGTTTATTGACGATAATAATAAGGTATCTATTTTTCCTAAAATTAATTATTCGGAAAACTCGGCGGTTATAGGACACCGTTGGGTCTATGATGAGTCCTGGTTTTAGTTACGTACATGTAAAACAGATGGGTCTTGAAGTCAAAGAAATACGACAGCTTAAATTACGAACCTCTGTTTTTCAAGTAATGTTTGAAACATATCAATGCTTCAAGGATACATTGAGTTAAAAAAGGCAATTTCAAGTTTCCAGCTGAATAACTCCCGTTTTTAGTTACGGTATCCGTTCCAGTTCTAATTACGCAATCAAAGCTGAATACAGGTTAGATGTGCCACGACAAATTAAATGCATTTCACTCCTGTGTCATCGGAATGTTATTGCACGTTAAAGACATTTTGATGTTATTGTAAATTAAAAGCATATTAATGTTATTTAAATGTTAATGAAAGGCCTTTTAATTTTATTGCGATTTAAAAGCATTTCTACCCATGTGCCCTTGCAATGTTAAGATATCCATTTAATGTACCTGAAGATTTCGAAACAATTACGGTAAAGGCATGGATGGTATTGAAAACAATATGATGTGGACACCACATGACTTCACACATTTTTTGCTGCACTTCATTTAAACTTATTTCCTCGAATAACTTTAAAGATTTATTTCCCATTCAATCAGTTCAGGTCTCACGCCACCAAAGAAGAATACGTAACTAAAAAAAAAGCTGAGCAACTTCATTAAATAATTGTAAAGAACAGGAAAACCTAAAACAACCGAATATAATTAAAGGATTAAAAAGTATTTTTGTAATTAAATGAGTCTTACTGTGCAAGAACAAGCAATTTATCCAAGGGCCGCAGAGATAACATTTTCAATGCACTAAAATTTAAAGTTCAATTTTGTCCCACTGGGAAATAAGACAATTTGGTGCACCAACTGACTTAATTCAATGTGCTACTAAGAATCAAATGCAAACAAATTCGCGCATTTTGGGCTTAGCTCTACTTGCACTTTTAAATTGCTGATAATTCTACAACTCTTGTGTTCAGATTAACTTAAGACATTGAAACCTTAACCAGACCGTAAGAACAACCTACTTCAACCAGTTTTACGGCAAAAAAGGAGCAATTTACCAACATATAAGAAGAAAAAATAAAGCTCACCGAGTCGTATAAGGAGACGGATTCCAACCCAAACATATATATATATATATATATATGTTTGGGTTGGAATATATATATATATATTATTATCATTACAAAGCAATTTTTTAAAAAAATAAATCAGTTGATTTCAATGTTCCTCCTCCTGACAAAGTGGCATTGAAGCTGATTGAATTCCTCTTCAATTATGTTCTTTTTCTTTAAATTTAATTTTTTTTAATTGAGGTATTGCTTGTTTGAAGTATTTTGGTTTAAGCATTTATTAAATTATTTTTTGCATTTATAGGATTTTTTGAAATTTATTACTTATCAGTTTAAATTTTGGGTCTTTGTGAAAAATTGGCTCTAAATTTCTTAGTATATATATATATATATACTATGTATATAGGTTTGGTGGGGCATATATATATATATGCGTAAGCTATAACAAAATACGATGGCTACTTTGAGAAACGACTGGAGACCTCAAGACTAACTATTGTAGATTTTATGATCTTCCAACATTTCTTTTAAAGGTGGTATATGTAATATATAATGAAATACGATGGCTGCTTTAAGAAACAACTGGCGAACTCAAAATTAACTATTCTAGATTGTAGAACAGGCAAATCGACAACCTTGTATTCGACGTAAATGTTGTAAAATCCCAATCGATTTCGAGGGCAAAACGGATCCCGCTTCATCAGGAACAAAAATTCTGCACTTCATGAACGGGGACTCGTTTTGCTCTCGAAATCGATTGGGATTCTAGAAAATTTACGCCGAATACAAGATTGTCGATTTGCCTGTTCTATTTTTCATGTCGGCGTAATTCTCTCGCGTCTATTCTAGACTGATTTTGTCTTCTCCTCCTAAATTCATTTGCTCTCCCTAATTCGAGATCTTTCCACGTAAAATAACGCTGCTTGAAAAATTAAACTAAAACTAAAATTAACCATCTAATCGTATAAATACTGCTTTTCAAAACAACTACGTCATTTTCCCTAACTTCTGCTCTGCCAACACCGTTCTGCTTTGCCTTGATAAAATGCCTATGTCATAACTTTAAAAGCCCATTGTACATAAAAATAATTGTATTTAATATGATTGGATAAAGGTTTTGTTTACCAAACGTGAACTGATGTGAATTATCATAGAATAGCGTTGTGTTTAGAAAAGGCCACGTTTGCAAGTTACTGGTTTATGCATGCATCTATCGAACTACGCATCGAAAACACTACCATATGTATGCATATAGGTTTGATGCGGCCGATTTCAATTAAAGAAGGAATGTGCAATGTTAAAGCAGTCTCATGTACAAAATTTTAATATTCCACAGCTAATCGTTTTTGAGTTATGCGAGATAGAAACATACCTACTGACCTACGAAAGTCAAGAAAAATGTCCCTTCTGAAACCATTTTACAATCCATTTTGGAAAACAAAGTCTGTTCTGTCCGCACGTTCAGATATCACTCAGAAAAAATCATCCAGATGGATTCAATAGCAGTGAAAATGAATATTTTGTTTATATAGGATACCCAAAGTTTGTCGCGATTACAATACTTCCTTTAATCATAATATTTCCTTTGCGCATTTACTTGCGCATCACATGAATCTCAATGATTCTTATTATTCTTTAATATTGAAGTGCCAGTAGAGACATCGCATTGTTGAATATTCAGATTCAAAAATATTTTAAGATATTTTAACTTTGTTCTTCTCAACACAGTCTCAATTTAAAACTATAAAGTATTTAAATAATTAAAGGTAATTCTGAATTTTTTAAACTAGAAAAAAAATTAGAATTACAGTCTATTAACAAAACTGAAAATATAGATCATCATATTTTTTAATAATGTTAAGTAATCAATAAAAATGTACACCATCAAAAGCTCTATGTGTTTATGTGTTTTCTAATGTATTTTCCTACTCATTAGTGGAATAACTTTAATTTCACCTTAGATTCTAATTCTTGTGTGAGGTTCTGATTTGGTTTTATTCAGGCGCTGCTGGATGTTCAACAGATTGTTTTCACATAGAAGACAGCTATAGCACATTTTATTCACTGTAAGTCAGAAGTAGCACTTTTAACATACAGTCACGGAACGAAAATATTCCCCGTTTATTTAAAGTTAAATGCTTTTCTATTTCAACGACAAACTCGATAGACGTTTTCACTTAAATCCCAATCATATTTAAAATATTTTCCTACTGAATATATTTTTAGAACTGGAATTCTTTTAAAAATGAGCCATTATTTTACTTCCGTTAGGGTAATTCTAATAATCTGCATTTGGAACATCCTTTTATAAGGACCAACAAAATTCGCTAAACATTTGAGAGGCCCTGTCTTCCTTTATAGTATTTAATACTGTTGTTTTGAAGATTCCTGTGTCATGATGAATTTTTTTTCAATCGCTTTCAGAGCCATTCTGATAACCATTGCCGACTGTCATATCGTTAGGCACGGGTGGAAATCCAGTGAAAGCATGAAAATTTGTAAGTATACGTACTTTTTGCGATTTGGTGAATTTTTCACTCAATATACGTCAAGTCAAAACTCTTCTCGAGAGGTTGGGGTTAGGGAAATAGCGAATGGAGATTCTCGAAATGTGTCCTGAATATTTTCCATCAAAGATGTGACTGCATACTGTTACTATCACTTACCCTCCTGCGCAAAATTAAGAAAATGTGGTCATTATATCGTATTTCTGAAAACCTAATAGACATATTTTAATGAAATTTGTCATCAGTATACATACATAACAGCGAAAGAGACTTACCATTTGAAAGTCATTTTATGAACGTATGATTACCAGTCAAACTCATAGTGCAGTAATGTCCAAAATACACGGTGTGATGTCGAAATGAGTAAGGCGTCTAATATAGGGTATGGTATTCTCTCACAACCAGACAGGTCACCCAGTGCCCCGACATATAGACAGGAAGCAGTTGAGGAGTCCCTGAGCCAGCTGATCACAACTCTTGCATCAAAGCAGTTTTCAACTCCGGGATAGTCCTCGGAGGGGCGAGACGAAATAGCCCTCCAAAGAGCGTTCCAAACATGCTATATAGGGTTAAAAGAGCAAGAGATCTGGCTGCCCAGTCCAAGCGACGAATATTCAGTTTTTCCATGAAGCTGAGTAGAACAAATGAGCCCCATGTGGACGAGCGCAGTCGTCCATTAATAGGATCCCAAGACCATTTGCACCTCTGATAAATCGAATAAAAGGCTCTAAAATCTTTCTGACTTAAAACTGTCAAAAAGACGTTAATTAAGCCCATGCATGGCTGTACAGCCGTCTAACATAAAGCCTGCTGAAACCATTACTCCTTTACCGACCATGATTCTTTTCTCTGATTAGGGAGGGATGGCATCGTGTTCCAGACTCTCTCCAGATACAGGTACGCCGAGAATCAGTGTTCAGGCTGCATTTCGACTCATTTTTAAAAAGCACGGTGCTCCCCTGAAGCGTGGTCTGAGGCGCATGTTGTCTGTATAGTGTTAAATGCGCTGTCTTGTGTGGCGCAGTGAGCGGTACAGAAAGCGTGGGTCTTCTGGAATACAGCCCTATTGTAATGAAGCCTTCGGTAAATTGTAGACTCTGAATCTCTGATTCCAGCGGTAGTATACAGCTCTAGCAGAAATGTGTCAGCGCACTGAAAGTGCCAAATAATGATCCTCATTCGTCGTTGTGAATCTAGGAAGAACTTTTCCAGGTTTTCTCTATATGGTTCCAGTGATCTGTAAGTGTTCCATCTAAATGTAAACAATACCGCAGTTACATTAGTCTCTTTAACAACTGTGCTTGTGATTGGTCTGCCTCTAATCTACCTATAATTCTCTTCCTTGATACCTTATAAAATTAACCCAACTTTTGCGAGAAACATGGTGAATGTCGTGAAGGAGTGCAAGCGTACAAATCGCCGAAAATTCGGTGTGCGCTTATATCATCTTCACAATTATAGCTTCGCAGATCTGCAAGTATACGCTTTTTTTATTTGACTCTGAATAATTGCATGGTTCTTCCGCAGCATAATTATTGACTTTGTAAGATCTGTCTCTTCTATTCCACATAAATTAAATTAGATTCTACAAAGAACTGGAGAATTCTCATACAGGCGTGAAATGATACCAGCAGAGAAGAAGGGTGAAAATAACCCTTTATTAAGTCCAACTGTTAACAGAAAAGCACGATCTTCGTGCTTTACAATAACACCGACCACTTGCGGTGGAACGTAAACGTAGACTATAAATCGATTAAAAGTATAATTAGAATAGTGCTCGATTAGCACGTTAAGTTACGGCTAACTTAGGTTAGGTTGACTCATAAATCTAACAGGCATGACGATTATTCGAAATAGCCAAAGGGCGTAACAGCAAAGCCAGAAACGAAACGCGCACTGGATGGCGAAAACACGCTCTGAATAAGCTCAGGGATTCACCCGTTTAAACTTCAAATTTGCAGTTAACTTACTGACATCCTGACGAGGAAATGCAAAGAGAAGTTGAGGAGTTCAGGAAATGTATCAAAGTTAAAATATTAATTTGTTACGCAAAATAAAAGTAACCCTACAACGTTGGCTCAATACATTTTGTAAATACAGATATAATTTTAAAATGCTCTTAATTTTTTACATGATTATATAAGGTACCTAAGACCCTGGCCATACAACTGCGTAATTATCTGCTTCTTTAACAAAATGAATAAATAGATCTGATATGTGTCAAATTAGGAAATTAATCACAGCAATAAATTCTCTTTATCCACGTGACTTGACTTGCAGCTCATAAAATTTCGGTGCCTAAGAAAGACATTAAAATTGGGTTTTCGGAAAGTAAAATTTAAGTGATAGGTTACCACTCAGCGCCTTATATAAATTCTCAGAAGCGCACTAGTCTTTTGGGAATATTTGCCTTTGTCAGCTCATTAATAAAAGATCTCCATCATATTTAGCCTCATTCAGATTACTTTCAAGCATAGGGTTATGCGCTTTTTCCTGGGCACGAGACCAACAAAAGATGCCATCTTTATCTCTTCTCCAATTTGAGGGAATTTTATTTCTAGAAAATTAAATTTCTTTCTTCTTTTATATATTGCTTAAAAGAATCGTTAAAACTAGAAGAACAAGTGCATTCTCTACGTATGTGCTAGAAAGTTAGAAATATTTTTAAAATCTGGATTAATCTGGAGGAATCTTTATTCAAAAATATTCTACATCAAATTTGTTCGCCTCTATAATTCTTGAAGTAAAGTCCCCAACACGAGGCTGAAGTTCAGTCACTGCATGGACACTAAAACATTTTGAGTGGTTTTGTATCGTATCTCTTTTAATCTTTAAGTTTTATTTTCATTTACACATGGACATGGTAAAAACAGTTTTCTTAAAAACAATGATCCATTTATGAGAAACTACATTATTTCCTTTCTACTGGAATATTTTTAGGTGTTTTATTGCTAAAACATTTTCATTTCTTAATTAAAGATTTATACTTCAAATATCGCAGACAGGTTCTCAAGTTCTGATGACACGAATTTATTCGCATTTCTATTTTCATTTTTTATTCTTGCTTAATTTTTAGGAAATGAATTATTTTTGTTTCATGATATTGTAAGTACGATAAAAGAGCGGAATTAATCTCTGAGTTTAATATGATAATTCTTCATGCAAAGCTTACCTACCCTAAAGCGGTATTTGATTGCATCCATTTTAGAATAATATTATTCCACTAAAACAAAAAGTAATATTCTTTAGTTTGTAATTAAAGCAAAAGTGATGTCAATTTGAGATATCTGTTAACATGTAATGAACATTTCTTGTAATTTATAAGAATAAGAAAAAAATGTCCTATTCCGTATGGTTTTTAAACCTTGATATATAGCTAAAGCAAACTGATCTAAGAGATACACATCTCTGTTAATAAAAGAGAAATGAATTTCCAAAAAATCTGGTAATTATAATGACAGATTTTAGTGTTCTAAAACTTCTGATACAAATTTTTTATCAATGCGATGCATAAAATCTTTCTTTTTGGAAAATAAGAGTTTTAAAACTTGCCCTTGGACTTTTAGAAAAAAGATCCATAATTTTGTGTACTTGTCTAACCTATAACATTTCTTGAAGCTAACATCGCAAATTAATATTTAATCGCAAAATACTTGAAGCACAAGTGAAGAATCAAATATTCCTAATCAAAACCGGCACTGCAAAATGCGACAGAAACATTAATAACTAAAAGTTAGGAATTTCTAGTTTCAAAGGCAAAAATTTTATGCCAGACCGATTTCTTAGAAACTCTTTAGAAAGGAAAGCATATCTTCAAAAATGAAAGTATATTTTAAAGAATCATTAATGACGAATCGATGTATCAAATGAGCAATTATGTTCGCGAGCAATTATGTAAATATCAACATTATAAGCATAATGTTTAGTTGCTTATATTCATAACAGCTTCATCAATAAATGATATTGCAGACATGGAGCAAGAATTCAGTTTTCTATTTATACTTCCTTGTACGAAGTAAAGAAAATATTGTAATCAAGAAAAATTCTGGGTACTATATTTCAACAAAACTATCCATTTTGACAGCTATCGAATACAATTTAACGATGTTTTTCAGCTACATATGTACGTAAGAACAGAATAAAGACTCTTTTCTCCCAAACGAATTATAAAACTGATTTAAAATGGCTTCAGAAGAGATTTTTTTCGTGGCGTCTGTACGTACATGTATGTATCTTGCATAACTCAAAAACGAGTTGCCACAGAACGTTGAAATTTCGTATATAACACTGCTATAGCATGTAGTTGTGCACCTCCTTTTTGGTGGCAATCAGTCGCACCAAAAGTATATAAATATCTATATATACATATACATATATACCCACTCTCTTACTCGGCTGTATGAGTTCAGTTTTTTTATTCTGATATGTTGGCAAATTGTGCATTTTTTGCTTTAAAAATTCCTAAATTATGTTGTTTCTACCTTCCGGTTAACATTTTTAAGCCTTTAGTTAACCTGAATGCAATAGTTGTAGAATTATCAACAAGTTGCTTGCTTCATGCTTAAGCCATTCTGGAATTATCATTTAAGTTATTAAATTATCCCGCATACTGACTCATCATTGTGTTCACAAACAATTAAGTCAGTTTCTACGCCTTCAGAGTCTTTTTATAACTGGAATTGTGGTATTGTGGTAAACTGGTATTTGTGATTTATATGTTTCAATTTTTAATAACGATATTTTGAAGTTTAATGTATTTTTGCCTTGTCGAGTAGTGAGAACTGAATTAATTGAACGAGAAATATATCTCTAATGAAATTTGAGGAAACAAGTTTAAATGAAATGCAGCAACAAATGCGAAAAATGCAGGAAAATAATTGGAAATCATGTGATGTATATGTCAGTGTTTTTCATTTTATGTCCCTGTTAGAAGCCAACAAGGTGGTTTGATGGAGCAATCAGGGCTATCTCCTTGGCTTAAAAAAAACTTGTTCTCTCCCATTGTTACTCAGTAGTCACATTATTAAATCCTAAAGCTCTCTGTTGAGATGTTGAATCAAATTTCATTGTACCGACTCTGAAGAGATTCGTAAAAGTCTTTTTTCTCTTTGAGCAATTGAAGGTGAAGGGGAAAACCGTTTGTTTCTATTTGATTCGTGTTTATCGCAATGCAGAAAGGGAGCGGTTTGATATGAACATGAAACGGACAGTATGGATATGGATCGAACCGGTATTCCAGGAAAAGGGGTGCAATGATAAATCAGTATAAACTAATAGTTGAACTTGAACGTCTCTTACTGGTTTACATAAAGCTATTTTTATAAACGCTTGAAACTTAGATAGGATGGACAGCTATCTACGAATAATCTCTCATTTTGGATTTAAAGGAGTAGATAAATGTCCTGCCAGAACAGTTTCAGAGTTCTGATTTACTGTTGGATATAATTGTTCAGCAAACAATGTACAATGTTACTAGCATCTAAAACAACCCGGATTATTCTGTCATCGGGAAGGATTGAACAAAGAATCGGACCCAGATGCTCGGCGTTGCATGGAGCCTTCAAAGTGATGAGCTAACGGAGCTCTAAATTTCTCAGAAGATATTGAATTTTGAAGTTTTTTTATATTTTATTACATTTTGGTTTGTAAAATATTCAGACTTTTCTCTTGCCATTGTAAATAAACAAAATTTAACAATATCGATTTTGATTATGTAAACAATTATGTTTTTGCGTACCTTTTTTTGGTACAATATTTAAGCAAATTTCATGATTATGATGTTTCGAACTGAATTATATAGTAATGTTTCGGCATTTCGTTTTAATTTTTTTCCATTAGAATTTCTCTTTAAAACAAGTCGGCCCTTCAAAAAAGGTATTTCCACAGTGGAAATACCTTTTTTGAAGATACCTTTAAAGTGGAAATACCTTTTTATACCAAAAAAGGAAATACCTTTTTTGAAATTATGTTGCTCCTACCTTCCGGTTAACGTTTTTAAGCCTTTAGTTAACCTGAATGCAATAGTTGTAGAATTATCAACAAGTTGCTTGCTTCATGCTTAAGCCATTCTGGAATTATCATTTAAGTTATTAAATTATCCCGCATACTGACTCATCATTGTGTTCACAAACAATTAAGTCAGTTTCTACGCCTTCAGAGTCTTTTTATAACTGGAATTGTGGTATTGTGGTAAACTGGTATTTGTGATTTATATGTTTCAATTTTTAATAACGATATTCAATTTTTAATAACGTTTCAATTTTTAATAACGATAGGGAGAATCCACGCTACGTATCATCCCAAAATTATGCAGACAATGAAATTGAATCGTATTGAATGAAGAGACAAACTCTGAAGTATAAATCATGCGCAATAAAGCTATAACATATAATTAATTATATTTTCTGTTGTAACTTACAATCCATGTCGTTGTCATTGTATTCTTCTGGGAGGAGAGTGGCAGCTGTGCTCTCTACAGAAAGAGGAGCAGAAGACTCCTGAGGCAATGAGCATGTCTCCCGGTACGCAGACTTGTTCCTGTTACTGCGGCGACCTGCATCCAGGAGCAGGGATGGAGGCGGAATGAAAGAAGTCCTTGGACAGTGACCTATGGGAAGATACTTATATAAAACACACGTATCTATCTATCGAGATATCTATGTATATATATATATATATAATTTCAGGGAGTTACAGTTATAATTATAGGTTACAATTATAGGGAGTTACAGTTTTCGCATTACCGTGAATTATGATTTCGTATTACTAAATGGAACCCTAATAGAAATAACCTAGAATATTTTAAAATTAATTTAGGTCTAAGCTTCATAGGATATATATATTTTTATAATTACTCGCAAATAGCGGTGGACGCGTTTTGTTAAATTTTAGTTACAAGATTAAGTGTTGATAAAATTCTAGTTAAGTACTTCGTCTTTTTACGTGCATTCTTAGTTTGTACAGTTCTGATTTTTTAATTAGTTTTGCGGAAGTTCATAAGAAAAGAAATAATCACCATATCAGGTATCATAGCCAAATCATGAAATATGGAATTGATGGGAAATATCTGATCAAAGACTCCAAAGAAATTATTCCAAAGTTGATTGATTGTTTGTTATTAATTCTTTATGAGGTGGAAAATCTGCTCCTTAAATTTCGGAGAAGTGGCATGCTCGACTATGGATGATATTAATTCGAAAGGAAAGTTTCAGAAGCTAATGTGTTTAAGCCAATTTTGGTTAATCGCATAGTTCGAAAGACCTTAATCAAAAAATGGTTATTAAAATATGAAACAAAACCTTATGGAAATAGCCAAAAATCCTCCTGAAAAAATATTTATAAACTTCTAAATTTAATGTCATCACAACGAAAATTCCATGTAGAGCTGAAATTTATGGGTTTGATTATTGAGCAACTGCGCGTAGGCTGTACTATATATAATTAGCACCTCTAATATCAACTATCGCTTAATAAGGGGTAAAGCGAGACATACCAAGAGCCTGGAGTAATTGGAATAATGACAGCGAGTAGTGGGGATTGATGAAGCGCAGTATCTTGCCTGGATGTCCAATATCTGTGTTTCGATGTGGAGAATGCGAGGTGAATGTCATTTACTTTATCTCAAGTCAAGTTGCATGGAAGGGGTATTATGATGTGATTTGAAAATTATGAAGGTTAATCGTTATCCCTCTGAAGAACATATGAAAGCAGAGGCGCATCGGAATATTTTAGGCAATTTAGAGCTACTGCGCTGAAAACCTTCCTTCTGCGGTTCGTTCTCTTTCCTACTCATATCCATGATCGATCTTCGTTCCATTAACATATGATTTCTGATATGGGTATTCTGAAAATTCATTGCCCGGTTCAAAGCTGTGATCAAAACCTCAGGAACATATATGGGATAAAGTAGAGCTTCTCTGGCGGAAAAGACTTCAGTACACAAAACATACGACTGAACTGACTACTGCTCTTCTGATGGACTGAAAACGGCAATACGTCAAACTTTAGTACATAACCTTTTCATAAAGTAGCCGCTGCCATCAATGGCAAAGGGAATTCTACTCCTTGGTAATTTATATACATATAATAAATACTTCCGAAAAGCTAAAATGCAATGTTAGGAAAAAAATCCGTAGAATTATAAAAATCACTTTCTTATGAAATATGAATGAGGTAAGCAGACTGTTAAAAAGTAAGAGCTGATTATATAAAAAAGTAAATATAAGCATTCAATTTAAGATTCTTTCTTTCGTTCAATGATTAGATGTTCGTTCAATGATTAGATATATTCCGCAAAAGAACATCTATTTAATCATACCAAATATTCAGATTAGTTGTGAGTCTCGAATCGCAATGGTTTGTCCAAAAAGTTTTCATACGTGTCATATGAGAAATAAGTCTAGAGAAGTGAGAGCTATGATAATAAATAGCTTTCCCATCAGCTGTAGCATGAATCCCAGCTAAGGGTATGTACTGAAAAGTGGTTAGAAGTGCTTCTTTGATCATGGCGGAACAACAAATATTACAGTCGAGTCTATGGAGCTCTAAACTGTTAAATAACTTAAATGTGTACTACCCATATCAGTTGATTATATAAAATGATACATCATAACATTATATCATCCAGCTTCACTGAGCATCATTTTATCAAAAGTAAAATCAGCACTTATTGTTAAAGAAAACATGTCTCCAATTCGAACATCTAGTTTCATCTATTATTATATTTGCGACAGTCTAAAAATAGGGTCCTCTGTGATTCAGGAAAAGGTGCATTTGTTGTCATAGAGACCTTGTCATATAAATGGGGTCTGATGATCAGAATGAATGGGGTTTCATATGCAATGCAAATTATTTATATGTCCTAATTGTAAATACAGAACTGGTCTTCGAAGTACTGAGGTATTGAAATAAAAATGAAAGTTTTCGTGTTTTTAAGAAGAGGGTTTAAAAAGGAATGCTGGAAGTTGTTAACACGATGTTTTTTTAAGAGATTGAATATACGTAATATAATTTATTCATTCTTTTCAAAATGCTGTCAAGAATTTCGTTAGCTTTTAATTAGCGCTTAACACGGGACATAAAAAACAAGTTAGACTTTTAAGTTTTCTCCGTAAACATAATTTGGATTTCACATTGAGTCTTCCTTGAATATATATATCTTCTCATTTAAATTTGCTCTTAGGTTGTTAAAACTTACTTGCTCTCGGTAATGCTTGCATTTTAACGAAAATAAGGAGAATTTACTTTTACTCGAGTCTTTTTTACCATATACGTATGACTTTTCCAAAACTGATGGTAATAAAGAATTCCACTCGCAATTATATTAAAGTAGACAATAGCTTTACATATAATTTATTTTTAGTGAAGATGTTTCCATGTAAGTCTTTTCTACTCTTAAAAAAGAAAAGCAATTTTTGTTTCAAACATAATATAAATTGAGAATTAAACTGGAAGCTTAGGAGTTAGTTATTTTAATTTGCAACATATATGCGGAAAACAATATTTGTTCTTCACTTGCGTTTATAAAATACTGTTTGCTAGATATTATCATAACAAATTATTCCAAAATCTCTGTCACAATGGTTTCATTGTTAAGAAGGGTAAAAACATTTCATTCCTATGCAACAATAATACAAGATTATTTGCGACAAAATATTTGGAGGATTTACTTCGTTATTTTAATGAAGGTGACCACACGCAATTCGTCCATGATCATGATAAACAGCCTAGACTTGTCTTTTGCTTGTTTTTGTGATTTTCTTAGTTTACAACATGAATACTTGGAGTTTATCCTAGGAAGGTTGACACAAAATTGTTACTGCCTGAAGGCAGATTGCTTTTAATATGCTTTGTCTTAATTAAAATAATCTCACTTTAACCTTTTCCCGTGGACCGGTATGCGCTTGCTAATCATGTCTGACAGCGTTTGGAATTTGGTTTAGGAAGTAAACGTTTTGTTCTAAAGGAGTGCACCATCCAAAGCAGAATACATTTTATATATTTGGTTTATTTTTATGTGAATTATTGTTGCAATCTATTACAATTAATGAAAAGAAATTCTAGAATAAATATTTAATTACCAATAAAGATCTAAAAGGCATTTTTGTGTTAAGAACTACTAATCTCGACTCTGAATTTCAAATTTCCAAGCGATTTAAATATAGTTCATTGTATTTCAAATACTTAGATTCAAACAGCAGCAGAGATTGTAGTTTAGAATAATCTCACTCATTACCAAATTCCCATTATCATTCCGTTAATTTATATTAACATAAATTGTAATTTATATATGCTTCCCTTGTGAATAATTTGCATTATTAAATACAGAGATAAATTTCTCTCCAAGAACATGTTGCTGACTATATTAACCATGTATTATAATTATTCTGGTATGCATAAGCCTGATTAGCAATTATATGAAAGCGCCTTGATTTTCACATCCATTATTTTTATTTCATTTGCTATTTTTTCGTTGCCTTTCCCTAAAGAGTAAATCACATTGTTCAGGACTAATTTTCAAGCCTTTTGCTGTAACTACATCATTTTTAACTGAAGGTTTCATTATGTAATATTAACATATACTATATAATGTGCATTAAGTTTTGTTAAACTTTCTTCCTTTTAAAGGATGCGTATCGATTTTTCATATTTTGATAATTAAGCTTTTAAACTACTGTCATTGGCACCATAAAAGCAATTACTTTCGATCCCAAACTTTGCTTTAAATCACTTTTGTGGTGTATCACTTTTCAAATCAAACTTCTGTCATATCCACACAGTCAGAACTGGGACAAACCTGTGCTATAGAATCACTAACAGAATCAATATTGTTGTAAATTTCTGTAAATGATTAATTCTGTTAATGATTCTTATAGCTCTTACAACGCATGTAATGCTTATAACTTATTTTTATAAATCTTCAAAAATATCGTGTTGTCGAATGATTGCTTTTCAGATGTGTGTGTAATAATAAATGCAAGGAAAAGACGGAGCAGAGTCGATGCTTAATAACTATATAGGATAGATCGTAGATCCATATTGATGAGGAAGAATTCTGATTGCGTAGTATGCTAACATGTTGAGTTCGTGATATCTAAGAAACTTCGCAGTCGAGGCAGTTTTAACTCCATTTTTATTTTTCAGTTGACGATTGTGGCCTCAATCACTTGTACCCAAATCGTGCTTATTCAAGAACATTTATATTTTTTATATTGTTGCGATAAGAAACAAGCATAGCGACATTACGACCAAGCAGCGCACATACAGAAGCTGAAGTGCATAGTTATCCAATATGAAAGCTCACGAAGAGAAAGGTTTTGGTTTGAGTTAAAAGTTTCAGTTCCCAATTATTGCGTCATCAGTGCTGCGCAAGGCATGCAAAATGGAATGATCTAGAAATGAAACAATCTAGAGAAGTTATTACGATTTTTAGAACAGGTAGGGAGAATTAAAGAGTTACCGGTAGTTTAAATTATAATTTTGATTCACATATCTTTTATCTTACATATATATATGTATTTCCAAATTATCAGTTTAGTACACTATATCGGCTTGTTGAGTGGTTAAGCTAATATTTAAGAATTCTATTTTATTTTGACTTCTCTGCAAATATATTTTGGTCAGGAAATTGAAAAGTGAGTTTTTGTTCTGTATATGATGTTTTTCAGCATTGCATTCGCGAAACAACTGAGTTTCTTCTCGTGAGTTCTCATATTTGAGAAACACATGCCATTCTGATTAAATTAGAAACGCCGAAAATTTTCTTTTAATACTTTACCGATGTAAACATAGGCGTCGTATACAGAGCATTAAAATGGTTTAAATATGGATTTTTGACGCATTTCTTCACAAAGTTATCCGCATGATTAATTTTTAATACAGCGTTTAACTTCTCATTTTTGAATATGACGCATTAATTTTTAGTTCACATCTAAGTGGGCAAGCATTAAGATTTATAATTTAAATTTCTAATTTCTTCATTTCATTAAATTTCTAATTATACTTAAGAAGTTTTAGTAGAAATTATGTAGAGAACATCTTTAGGTTTTAATTATTCACATTATGAAATGTTTAATATTATCAAATTGAAATTGGCCGTACTCTTATGTTAATGAATCAGTAAGATTTGGTAAAGGAGGAGTCTTGCAAAACCAACATATGGTAGCATTAAATCAGAAACTTAGCAGTAGTAGCTGGAGCAGTTATGCACTGGCCCAATAAAGTACGTAAAAATAATGTTTTTTTATTCATTACAGTATGAAAATTGATTCTAGTGTTGGAAATAGTATATGAAAGCAAATTGAAATTTCTCATTTTGGTTATTTGTACACCAACAGAGAATTGCGAAATTTTTAAAATCGGATTCAAGTAGTAACACGTAGTATCCTTCTTATTATAACCAAAGTAAAAATCTAAGGTTTCTTTAACAAAGTTTAGTAATTGAGATATAATTTCTTTTAAATTCTATATTGCCAAATATAATTGATTTTAGATCAAAACCTACACTTTATCTCCATTATAGAAAACCGTACCAAAACGTGATTTTATGAATGCAACAGTAATTAATGTTTGAGTTCTAAATCTTCATTTATTTGGCTATTCATTTATTTGTTTTGTTTATTACACTCAAACCTGTTTTGTACTACCTTTTTTGTGTGATTTTTTATTTGTGCGATGTTTTTGTACGATGCTAGTAGTCATATTAACAGAGTACTGCCGCAAAAAAAATCGAATAAATAAAATATCTAAAAAAAAAGACCGCACAAATATATGTTTGAGTGTAACTATAACTTTACTAATAATTGGATTAATCAGTTAAGGTTAACAATCGGGTTTTCCTAAAGTGATATTAAATTGCTTTAGCTCTAATGATTAGATTCATAAAACATTTCTAGGTGTCTGCATTACTGACATGTATATATAACAAGACGGAGATTATGCAGAAACGTAACTGATAGGAAGCACAATATACGGCAAGCTCTGCAATTGTTACTGGATGCAAGAAGTAGCAGGTTATTCTAAAGAAATAAATATAAATACGTAATGCATCGCCGCTTATGATTTCGAGGATAAATAAACTGAATTTACAAATCTAAATCAGGAAATTCCTTGAAAAATGACATTTATGTATAAGCAAAATTCAACAAAGAAATCTATCTTATTTTGATGGGTTTGAGCGCGCTTGTAATGCCAATTCCTCAAAGTACTGAAGAATATTCGTAGCATTTATTTCCGGGAATACGATGAGGAAGTTAAATGATTATAATTAAAAGCACAGAATTTACAGTTTATATCTGCATGACTGTTACTCTTTGTTAGAAGCAAAAGAACTGTACAGCAATGAAACAAAAATCCATCTTGGATTAGTTCTGATTTTACATTCTGTAAACTAACAGCCTTAGATTGACTGAACAGACTATACTAATCTGTTCAAACAATCTAAGGCTGTTTCTGACCTAATGCGATTTTTAATATTAGCTTGGATCTGTTACGTATAACAGAACTAAACATTGAATGCATCAAAATAGCCTTAATTTCGGTTTTTATCTCTTGGATTTAATTTCCATCAATTAATTTTTAAGAAACTATATATTGAAGAATAATTAACCACTTTAAAAGGCATTTGAACACAATTAAAATATTTAGAGGCTTTTTAGGTGGCTTGCAGAACACCTACACGGTACACGTAATTTAAAACATCTTTAATTCCCACTAATGAAATTTTGTGATGGCCTTTTTCATAACTATAAATTTTTTCTCATCTGTTTAGAAAGCTTACAGAAACAAATTCTGCTACATATTATATCAGAAAGTAAAGTTCATTTAAATCTCCAAGTGTTTAAGTGCGTTTAGTCGGCTTTATGACAGACCTTACATAAAAAATTATTAGAATTGCGAGAATGGTGTATGCTTAAGAAAGCAGTATGAATTAACTTTAGTGTTAATACGCTTAGAAAAGATTCAGACAGCTGATTTCCATGAAATAATTAAAATACGATCTAAATTTTTGTCTCAGTTTATGATTTCACCTCTTGAATTTGCTGAATCCCACTCTATCGTGAGAGGTGAAACCAATATTAAGGTTGTTCTAAGAACTCGTTCATTATGGCAGTGGATACCACCCGTTCTTAATACAAGCTCAAGGTAAATGCATTTTTTTCAAGATACAAAACATGACGATTTAAATTTAATTCGGGCATTTGAAATTTATTTCGTGCTGCATTCTAATTAAAACTTCTACCAATTTTATATCGAATTAGATTTGTGCGATTTGTAGCAATTAAGACATAGACTTGCATTGTCCTCTCGTTTCGGAATGCTCTTGGATTCCTCTGTTGTTCTGGAAACTGCGACAAATCGCTACCGTATCATATTTTCAATGTCAAGTTAGCTTTCAATGGATTATTCTTCATTGAGTCATTTTAAGTAGATAAGCGGTAAATGCGCTCCGATAACAAAAATTCACACGAATAATTTAATCTATACACGCGCAGGAATTCACACAAATAAAAATCTCCCATCAATTATTGAAAAACTGAGTGCGACTTATGCTTTGGATCTCATTGAATTCAAGATTGTTTTCAAAACGGGCACAGGCTATGATTACCTATCACTATTTAGTATACATCTGAATTTTAATAATCGCCTACGAGTTTTCCAAATAAATGTCTCAATAAATTAAAATTATATCTCAATAGCCAGCCAACAGAAAAGAAAAAGTTCCAACTATACATTGTAGTGGTGTTTTCAAAGCAGATGCAATTACAATATTAGAAGCCATCAAATACAGTATTCACCACTCCTTTAATACATCATATCTTTTTTATAGATAGCTTATACGCTATGCACGCATAGCCTCCAAAACGAATACATCCTTAATAATTCAGGAAATCCTCAATACTGCCTCTAACACAACAACCAGCATTTCATAATATAATGGATCAAAGCTCTCGTTGGTAGCTAGAGCAATAAGGAGGTGGATGCCCTACCAAAAGAAGCAGCTAAAAGTATAAATGCAACGAAACTAACCATTCCATGGTTAAGCTCCCACCTCAAGATTCAATTAAAAAATACATATCGAAAAGCATGGCAACATTAGTGGGATTCCTCCGAACAGGACAGGGATACGTACAACATATATCCAAGAATAAACTCCACCACAAGCGTCGTAAATAGACAAATAACATGTCTGAATTCAAGGCATGGTCCTTTCCCCACATATTTCTACAAGAGAAATCTTGCATACTCAGATATATACGTACGTGGGAGATGGGTGATCTATAGCATTACCTATTCGCATACTTCATAACAAGTCTGCACCTGAGAAGACCAAGACTAGAAAACAGATGTGAATCCGTACGTAGAATGCGCAATCAGTAATAGCCATACGCGGAAGCGCATAACCCAAATAATAGTTATTCTGGCATCAAAAGGGTCTAGAACTCTGCAACACCAACTAAAGAGTGATCCCATACAAATCATTATGCAAAGGAAAGCCTCCAATGATTACTGTTTGAATTTCTAGCTGAAAGCGGTCACAGCAAATAATAAAAGCATTTCAAATCACGTCCATTCTCCATATAAATAGTATGAAGCACCTTAACACACCAGGAAATCAGCGAATAAAGACGAGTAAGTCACAAATGCTATAAAAAATCAAAGTGCTAAACAATAACCAAAGTGTGTAAAGGAAACAAGTGCATGGATTGTACATATAAGCGATGAATGGTTAGGTATGATGAATATGCAGTTAAATATTCCAACAGGGCAAAATAAATCTGGGCTTATGAATGGACAACCGGTGACACCGCCAGCGGTCGCAGATCTTGCGATGTCGGTTGCACCAAACAACAGCAGCACCTCGGTACCAGAATAGTTCCATGGGCCCAGGAAGGCATTGGTACTATAGATAGCTTGTAAAGATTATTTAGCTGATTTTAGTCTAACCAATTGTTTTTAATTTGACTTTCTTTTCCTTCCTGAATTCAGTTTCTTGCCGGAGTGTAAATTTTAATGACGTAGTATGCAAAATCTAAGTGCGTTCAGAAGCAGTATTTAAGCTGCGTTTCAAGAGTTCGTGAGGAGTAGTAGCGGAGTTACTTCCGAGTTTATGCTGCGTGTTTGAAATATCTCTTTAGTTGGTGTTAGACAGACTTCAGATTATATTGATATTCTAGGCTCCGGTTTGCTGCGTACAGCCGATTTAGCGGTTTAGATAACTAAGGAGCCAGTCGATTAGCCATTTTAATTTATTGTGATTTTGCATTGTTATTGTCTGTTCAGTTTATTAGCCACAAGTGGTGGTGAATCACTAGCAGCGATTGAGTGTATTTTGTTACGTTAGTTCAAATGAAAAGGTTATTTAAACCTTCTTCCGTAGCATATGTTCTTCCAGATACAGCGAGAATTTGCTACGCTGTCATTTGACGTAGGGTCTACTGTGAATGCTCCAGAAAAGAATACAGAGACTCCACGAGCTAGTATAAGGGGCATGTACCTACTTACTCAGGGTAAATAATAGGTTGCCTATGCACTTATACCTTACTAACCTAATCTAATTTCTACTTCTCGAAATTACTGGGAGAGATATGAAGGTCGAATACGGTTACAGTTACATAGAGCATCAATTACAGTTATTCAGTTTCAATACCCATTCCAGTTATACAAGGATGGGATCCAAATGTCACCAAATGATCGCCAAGTTTGGTGACTTTTGGCGATTTTTCCCCAAATTAGCAAAATAAGTCATTTACTCAATGTTGAATATACTTGCCCCTCTGTTCTTATTTTTCCTACAAAGTACTATTTTTCTTAGCTTTTCATGTTACATTACACAAAAATACAACTATTTCACATGTATATTTTCGAAATTTATCTATGTATATGCAAAATTCGTAACAATATATTTACCGGAGCTTCCTTTGTGCGTGATGAGGCCTAAAGCAAAAAGCCATGATCTGGCACTTAGCTCGTCTTCAGCAGCAAGAAGTAGGGGAGATCGTCCTTGGCAAACTATCACTAATGCGTAAGGGAAACGTGTTGAATCTGAAGTGAAGCCTATGTGGACGCACTGACCAAGATCTAGGATGAGCTTTGGACCGGTCAGCCCCAAAGGAGCGGTGAGAAGTTCGTCTTTCTCATACATTTCCAGAGAAGGGCTACGGTCTTGAGTTTCGTCTCGGAGCACTAAGTATCTCTTGTGCCAAGCCTGGAAGATAAACAAAATGAACTTCAAATAAGAGTCATTTTAATGGGAGTTGGCGTAGTAATGTTTTTAAAGATTATCGCAGATTTAAGAAAATAGATTTAAGATAGATAGATTTAAGAAAATTATAAATTTCATATTTATGAAAAGAAATAATAGTATTTTACAGACGTAAAGAAGCTTAGAAGAGCATTGAGGAAACATATATTTCTACATCATCGTTAAAACTAGAGAATGGTTTTATATGCACTTTTCGAGAATATGACACAAGTGTTAATTCAATAAAAACTTTCACAAATTAATCTAATCTGATTTTATATTTAGCCTAATTTTCATAGTGATATAGTATATCACAAGGAGAACTTTCATCTCACTGACGGCAGTGCTTTGTAATTACGGAGCACATGGTATGCAGATTTTATGCACATGGAGGTTTAAATATATATGCATTATTTGCACGTAGCTGATTTTGCCAGCTATTTAAATATCGTATAACTTAATTTAAAACGTCGATAAAAAGCAAAAAGCTGTTTCAATAACATTAAATGGTTAACACTTGTAAGGTATTTGACCCGCTTTCTTCGCATGCTTTAGCGGTGTAGTGGTCAGCACGCTCGGCGCGTATTCCAGAGGTCCGTGGTCCGAGTCCCGAGGAAGGTGTTGCTCATTTTTCATCTCTCCTGCTTCAAAAATATCTAATGTCTCTACACACTGATTTTAAATAAGGCTATGTTGTAAGAAGAATAAGTAAAAATAAAAATTTAAATTAAAATAATAAATAAATGTGAATATGTAAATAAAATAGAAGATTAAAGCTATGGAATGAAGTAGTTGGAGGCAAACATTACAAGCATGATCATAATATTGTATAACACAATACATTAAAAGTTGAAGAGAAACACCTCAAAGTATAATTTAAAACTACGAAGAAAAGTAAGTAAAAAGTTCTTTGTTACCTGTCTCTGATCGATTTAAAAACTGAGAGTTTTTTTAAAATTTACGCAAAAACAAAATTGCTATTTTATCTTAAATTAAGAAATATATTTAACAATACCTCTTCTGCTTATTCTTTAGGCACAGATGCAATTCTGTATTTAAGCGTCGCCTACAAGTAATTTAAAATAAATTCATTTCGAGTTTAAAATGTTAATGATGAGTGATAATATATTGTCACGCGTTTTGCAATCTCATCTTTCGCCTTTACCTGCTTTCTTTATTTGACGCATTCAATAGGTAAGTTACATCTTAATTTACATTAATGATTTACCAAATCAAATTACTAAATCGTTCAAATAGTCCTTAAAAATATAGAACGGAATCATATTAATGTGACCACATTCTACATTTGACGTCAGCGTTGAATAACCAGTGACATAATGCATATTTCAGCAGTAGTTGTGGTAGATATATTAAATGTATTGTAGGCATGCAAGAAATATTACAGTTTTTTGCTGTCATCACTAAATAGAACGCATTTTTGATAACCCGCTCTAACTTCCACAAACGAATGACTATTGGCTTTTGTATCAGGGGTGACACCATTTCAAAAACTGTGCAATTTCTAAACTGTTCTCGCACTGTAATGGTAGCAGAAAACCTATGTTAGAGCAAAGCTATATATAAATCTAATATATATCTTAAGCTGCGCTCTCGTGACATGAAAAATGAAAGTTAAAATTTGTCAATCGGCTCAGTTGAACAGAAGATATAGAACTGCTCCCTTCTTTTTGGTGCAAGGTGTACGTAGGTGGTTGGAAGAACATTAGAAAGTCATTACCGTACTTTCCTAGACTCAAAATTCTAAAGACATAAATAAACCCATAGGACTACCTCAGTTGAGTTGTTCGCCCTATGGGTCATTCGCCCTTCATCAGCTGTCAGCAGTTGTCAACTGCTCTGCAATCAGCATAATTCCATATCTATATGATAACTTTCCAGATCGTTTTCTTGATTTATAATAAAATTTATAACTCCCTCGGTCGCTGTGCATACAGCATATGATGGTTATTCTAGATTTAATTGGTGGTCACATTAATATGACTCGAATGTGTAAATTTCTTTCCTTAAATAATAATTCGAAACTCAGCTTGAAACGAAACAATTCACTATTATGCAAGTATTTTTTTTCTATTGGCCTGAGTTGTGAGAGACAATCAAATCAAATTTATATGCTCATTTAATTAGAACTGCAAATAATCGCATTGAATTTAATAGAGGCAAACATGGAAACTACTTTTTGCAGTTATAGAAATAAAACTGGCATTGAATTGGTGCGAAACTCATCGTGGTCAAAAAATGGTATTGAAATGATGCGAAAGAGTTAATAACTTTGAGACTGTAAACGTACAAAAGCAAATCAAATTTTAAAATCAACTTCATCTAAAAAGTGTAGAAAACATCCATATTTATCTTATCGTAGATCCCTTTTTATTCTTCACTTTAACCCCTTTTATTCTTGACTGAATAATTGTCGGCTTTTAACTAATAATACTCTGAATTGTTTCTGCGTCTTCGTTGAATGTAGTTACATCTGTGCAAGAGATTATGTGGCACAAATGTCTCTGCATTCAACAAAGATAGTTTGCCAAATAGTTGACTTCTCTGAGACATTCACTAGCATGCAGAACTGCGTTTCAGTGAGTGATTTTATGTTTGTTAGGGTGAAGGATAGAAGCTGCAATACCTCGTCGAGTTAGTGAGGCATTGTTAAAAATCCCTGGCATAGAAAATTATCGTTCATGCCAGCGATATTTTTCGGGCATCGACTCCCTTTAAAGAAATGCTTTTATTTTAGAGTCCCCACGACGTTTTTCCTTATAATACTATAGCATACAACGTAATCGTAATACAAATAATTACACATATATAAGTTAAAATAGCAATAAGCCTAAGAATATTAATCACAATTTTAAAAAAATTATTATGCTTATTATTATTACTACTTTAAATTTTATAAATATAAATAAATTTTTGGAAACAAACCACTGATTATAATTGCCAAAAAATTCGATTTTAATTAATGTGATGCCCGCACGATAATATTGATATAATGCTTTACTATTTGGCCTAAAACTGCTTAACTTAATTGTTAGTTCTCTGACTGGCGAGGCCGTATATATATGGCCTAGAACATTTTTATGATAACTTTAACAAAGCATATACATGTGAATCTTTAAATATGCCCAAGAAATTAAAGAAATATGTTAAAATTGCATAAATCCACGTATAAAGTAGTAAGGCCATTTTGGCATTAAAAACAAGAAAATAGCTTTTTTCGTGACAGTTTAAGGAAATTTGAGCTTATTTTTTTTCCTAGTGAAAGACCATGCCAATCAGGTTCAAACCTATTTAACCCGCTTCTTGTTCTCCATAGCAAATTATTGACTTGACTTACTAAAGCCCTCTTCCTCTTTGTAAGAAGAACGAAATGTCAATCATGTTGGTCCGGTAATTGCTTTTATTTTTGGGATGTTCCTTCTCAGATGACTTTTAAATTCTAAAATTAGCATACCTATGAGTTTTTTGTAATAAATGAGATCTTGGTTACGGCAATCAGTTGTTCGGTGAATACTGGTTATCGACTTCTAATCAGCCCTTGATCATCAGTGACGTTATAATGTCTCTTTCGGAACATAAACGATAGACTTTAAAAGAGGACTGTTGAAGAATTACCTTCTAGCCTTCTGGAACAAAATAGAAATCAGAAGAAAGGTGTATAAGTCCCTTTTATTCGAAAATAACTTAGCAAAGGCTCCAATTTGGGCTTTCATAAGCCAAGCGCTTCTGGCTTAAAAGAAATACGTAATTAATAGCAATTTCAAGGTGTGGTAGATTAGCCTAACGGCTCACAGAATACTTTAATGCGCAGGAAACTCTCTGGTTTGTAGCAAACTGGCAAGACAAGCCAAATGGCGAGAAACATTCAACGCCACTAACTCAACTCGCTCACAGCACAACGTGGCCTTGAGTAGGCAGACACATCTAAAAATTGAATTTCGAAACTCTTGCTGAAATAGCAGTTCTTTCTACCTTAATCTGAATAAATGTTCGCTATCTCATTTACATTCTGGCAGGAAAAGCGTGGGTGAAAAGAGAGTAATAGGAAAGTAGTCAAACTTAAAATGAACTGTTAGTTAAAAATAAATAGATACCACTCAACTCTAAAATTTCATCGAACCTTGGAGGTTAAATCCATCTCTGTTGGGATCCTCTATTCTAAGCTGTACGTATTTAAATATTCGAATTCCAGAAACATCGCAAGTAGCAGTGGATAGTTTGTGTTAAATGCTTAACTATACAATCAGACGTAACTATACAGCCGGAGATTTTAATGTAATTTTTAGTTACCTTTTTCTCTGCATTCTTGAAATTTAGATTTCTACTAAGTGCAAAGATGCGAATTCATCTAAAAGCAATGTAAAGTAAACGGATTGGGTCTAATCTCTAATTAGGTTTTAACATCGGCATACATCAATCGTTTCTAAATGAGAAAAATTTATTTTACCCATCCTTTCTCTCCTTCTCTTCTTAATCCATTCCTTTTCCGGAAATAAATTGTTAGGCTCTAAATTTTAACAAAATGCTTTCTTTAAAATGTATGGCGAATAAATGCTAAAAGTAAATGGATTGTAAAATTCCTTGATTAATCAATTTACTGAGGAACTGTTATTACGTTTCCATTTAAAATTTGTCAGACAGTTTTTTAAGACTCTTGGTAGCTCAAAAGAGCTAGATTTAAATTACTTTCAGTATAAGACATTATTTCTCTTTTTTTTTAGTACACAAAACGCTCGCTTCTTAGTAGCTGTTTGAGAAAAGCCCAACTGTGCAAATTTGGATTTCGGATTATTTTTCGTCATGAGGCAAGTTGTCATAAGTGTTATGTTCCTTAAATTGTGGATTTCAGACAGGAAAAGTTTAGGAAATGTTTTTATTTTTCTGTTAAATTTCTGGTTTCTCTGTAGATGAATCTTGAAGGCTGAAATCAAAAACTGCAAATCTGTGGGCTTAAATCCAAATTCTTCAGCTTGTATGCAAACTGGATTAAAGTTTAGTTTGAAATGCAAAATAAATTTATCTAGGATTAGATAAGATTTCGGTAAAGGAAGAGGAATAATTTCAAGTTCAAGGTAAAATAAAATTTAGTCATTACTCAAACTTTATCTTCTCAAATGCTGTATTACTGCAATTATAATTCCAGTTTATAAGTTTTCCTTCTAAAGTCTATTACACCTTCTCATTTAAAATTATGTCTGTAAAGTGTGGTAAAAAAGATAAATTCTGATTTTTGAATTAAATGGATATTCTCTTCTTCTTAAGACAAATAAACAGGTAATTTTCCCACAAAGACGTTTCTAAACATTTTACCTCGAGACAATTTTGTAAGAAAATTAATTCATATCTATATGCAATAAAAATTGTCAGTTTGCAAAATTAAGTTTTACATGGACGTTGGGGTTTGCATATTTGCATTCATACCTGCTTAAATTGACTGAAAAGAGTGAGAAAAGCAATGATTGTTTGCTGTTAATGTAGAATATCAATTAATTCTTCTCCTTCGAATTTACATACATTCTTTAGAAATAATAGTGCTTGGATGAACAATATGAATTACTTTGAAATTTTAGATAGTAAAAGCTGTATTGTACATTAAAAATACATTAACCTAAAGGAATATTTCGTAATCTCCATCCCATTTGACTCTCAAATGAAGTTTCATAATTTCAAGATATTTCATTACTTGATGGATGAATTATTAGCGTTTTTGTTTTTGTCTGAAACCTGATAAGATACAATGTCAGTTAAAAGTTGGAAAATTGGTAAAGACGTGAAAAGACATTTTGTGTGTATGTGTGAGAGAGAAAAAACTTATTTATTTCGCAACCAAAGAAAAGCACTTGACATCTTTCAGTTCAGTTACATTCCCAAAATTATCAGTATCCAACAATTTAATCTATCGTTAAATGGCTAGCTACAATTTCTTTTGGTCATTAAGTGGGCGAGTTATTTCATCAGAAGGAGCAAATAAATCAATATAGGGCTGAATAATATAATTTATGGAATACATTTCATTTCTGAAAATTAAATTCAACGATAAGACAATATATCTAGTTAACCCTAATTCAAAGATAAAATTTATTTTAAGTCTGTTACCGATTAACATACTTTTTGTTGAACAATTCAAAATTCCTACTGTTTTCTATGCTTATTATTCCCTGGATGGAGTATAAGTTCTCAAACATGGAAGTGAAGAACATAAAAGAACATAAAAGAAATGACAAAATAGAATGTCTGAAGATTCATTCAACATATTCCCTACTGTGTTTGTTCTGTGCTTGATTTTTAGTTGGTCTTCGTTATTGGTTAAAGTAGTGTTTTTCTAAGAAAAAAATAAATTTTTCAGCTGAATTAAACCTCAAAGAAATGAGTATTGTACCATTTGTTGTTACTGTGGCTAATCTCACATACCTGACCTCATCAGAACAAGTTCACGAAATTTAGTGTGGAAAGGAGTGCAAAACTGAGCTTTATGTTGGTACGGGTCTTGGGTACCATATAAGCGATAGTATTAATTTTCCAGGTCTCCATCAATTTTGACGGAGGACACAGCCCCTTTGGCACACAGATACTATACGTTTACAAATACCCATGCCTTTTCCTGGAATCCACATGCATCGGTAAGGTAATTTGAGTCATTAATCACTATTTCCTAGAGGCGGCATATAAAAAGTTTATAGTTAGAAAGGAAAGCTTAGAGGTTTGACAGAAACTAATTTACAGTTTGTTCAGTTTGGTTTACTATACATTCTACTGCATTTTAAATCTCTTTACTGAATGCCAGAGATAAAGGTGTGATATTAGTTTAGGTAAACATCAGACATATTTTAATGAACATTGTCATCCTGAAATCATATTCATAGCCATCGCTTCAGGCGCTAAGTTTGTTTAGCAAAATGGCTGAAACACAAAAGTATTTTTTCTGTTTGATCTAAATTTAAAACTAAAATGCTGCAATAGTAGCATTTATGATTTTATCTAAATTTTTGAAGTGCTCATAAGTGAAGATTGAAAAGTTCTAGAAACTCATTAAAATATTGAAGAGATCTGCGGTATTGTTTTCGCGACGTCATGGTAAGAAAACTGTAAAGGGATCTTTAAATGAAATAATCTTAAATATAAGTCTCATATTTACTTAGTAGTGGCCAAAAATGCAGAAAACACTTGATGGCATTTAAAAACCTCTGAAAATGACTTATAAAAATTGTTTGCAGTTTATTTGCTTTGATATAAAAAGGATTCAAAATATTAAAATTTTCTGCTACGATTCTTGTCAATATGTGCATACATGCGCACATAGTTCGCAAAAAATACCGCTGAAGGGATGAAATACAAAGCACCCTTTCGGAAAATCTTGTAGAATTCTATAAAAAGTCCAAAGTTAGATTTCTTTGGAATCCTTTAAAATCATGGCTAGAGATCAACAGAATGCTATAAACGTTTAGATATAGCTTATATAGAAATGTCTATAGGGATTCAAACGAGACGCACATCGATAGTCTATAAGAATTTGTACAAAGAGTCCTTAAAAATTTAGCTTTTTAATGTATAGAATCTTATACAGTGCGCCTAGAATAAACTGATAGAATTTTATTCTTTGGACTGTCGCAAAAGCGTCGAATTCGTGGACATACGATCATCTTAAAACACTATAATACAAAATATTTACAACATCATGCGCGACGAAATTGCTACGTCTTTACGACGTGATCGTGCTACTTGAGAAAGGATCCGCTACACTGAAAATGAGAAAGGCACAACATCTGGCACAATATCTGAAATCTTATTTATGCGCAAAAAATGTTCATGAGGCTCCAAGTGAATAAGCAGTTTACTCTCACTTCACAATACCCCATATTCTCAATCACAAACAATATTACTTCAATCTTAACCACCAGAGATGTTTGGCTTTACCAAGTATCAACGGATCAAGAAAAGCTCTGGTTTTTCTAGAATCAATTGTGAAAGGGTAAAGAAGCTATCACTCAAGATCATTTTCAAGTTCTTCAATATCATAAATATAAGTATGAAACCGCAACATCTAGAAAACGAATGCCGCCATAACTTCAATCCTGAAGCCCAAGAAGCCGCAAGCTTCGCCAGAATCCTACAAATCAGTTATAACATGGTACTATAGACCCTTCATCAAGAATATTAGATATCTCCGATTATTTAAAGCTTTTCACTTTTATTGCTTCATCAATCAGTTTCCATGGATCCAAATTTCAAGAGCAAATCAATCAATAAGACAAAAAGAGTCACTACGTAGACGAATCCATTTTTAAATATTATTTACGGATCTTGTATTTATTTAGCCATGTTCAGTAGAATTGTAATTAAAATTGTTTCATTTCCCCGTGAATCCCCGTGAAATGCAGCGCGTGACGACGTTTAAGAGAAAGCTACGCCGAAAAATGTAAAAATATAGGATAGCAACAAAGAAAGGTGTATATATATATATATATATATACATACACCTTTCGATACACCTTTCGTTGTTGCTAACCTATATATATATATATAGGTTGTTCTTTATTAGCATTTAAGCACGTTTTAATATTTTTCGAACACATTGTATTTTCTTCAGAAAATGACACTTAATTTTAATCGCCATATTTAAGGTAATTAAAAATTCGACATTGGAATCACCCCCCACCATGGAATTCAACAAGGGGAGCAGATTCGTATGGCCGGCAACCGTGTATATACGTAATCTGAAAACCCACAGTTAGCTCCATTCCACGGACATAAGGACCATGTTGGGAACAGTATGTTGCCGCTTAGCTACCAGGACCCTGCTTTCCAGCCGTACGGGTCTCTATGCAACGCAAACGCAGAGGTAGTTTTCTTGCCACCGTAAGGCAGAAATAAAAAAAAAATTATCAGCATCGCACATTGAGCGCCATATTCATAAGAGGAATGCACAAGGGAGAAAAAGCAGTAAAACTTTAAAGCAAGGAGGAAGGACAAAAGAAAAATGGCTAGTTCATTGTGACTCCAAAATCGTCACAACCGGATGATGATCATCTGAAAGACTAGTGTACTTCGAAATTGCCACACCCATACTTAAAGAGTGAGCCTTTGAGGGCACTTAGTTAAAAGAAGCGTATTAAACATCAAGCACAACCGAATTAAATAATCATTTAACGATAGAAATTATTTGCCATATTTTTAGGTGCAAAAAATCAAAGCGAAAGAGATTTAAGCTTTCCTAGAGTCTGCTAGTTTCATTGGTCTGAGTTTGAAACATTTTCGGATGAGTTAAATAATTATCAAAATTTTAAAATATCCATGGCAACGTTTTGTCACTCAAAACAATATTTGGAATGAATTAAAAATGGGTGTTTCGTAGCTGGATTGTGTAAATAACAAGACAGGTCAAGCCTGTTTCTAATCTAATAGAGATTTTCCAAAGATTGTTAATTATTCAATTCAGATAAGAGACAAGAAAAACATATCCACGTCTACAGCAAACTGCTAGGGACTTTAAATCTTACATGCGTACACAGAAATTTTATTATATATGTATATATATATATATATTGGAAAAGATTTAACTTGTTCTTTCTAATCAGCAGTTACATGATATGACGGAAAGAAAAGAATTCTTATTAAGGAATTGGATGTTAGCTATTTTACAGGATATTCCTGAAACAATGAGAAAGCTCGATGCTTCTCTGGAAACAACTATTGAAAAGAAAATAAAAGTATTAAGTAATATTTGATAACCAGCTAACAATTCGTTTCTTGTTTCAAAACGGAGTGATAATAAAGAAGACATTAATAACAGAACTATTTTTAAGAGGTTGTTAAAGTGTTTGAATACGTAAGCTGGTTAGCACTTGCGAGGATATACGTCAAAATATTATCGCATGTGTTTTAGAGTTATATTGGTAGGAGAAAAGAAGTCATTAAGGCAGCTTTTTTCAACCTTTCATTATTTAAGATCCAATATAATTTTTTATCACACCCCCTCTCATACAGTAACAATGTACACAATGATAATGCGTTTTGAGTATTTTGAAGCTAAAGCAACATTGCTTAGCAATCTTATTAATATTTGGCAAAACCGATCCGCTGCATTGAGAAAAAACATCATCAGTGCCTCTCCGTTACTCGCCGCCTTACGTTAACCGTGTCGGACATTCTCGAGGGATACAGTGAAAGGGATACGGTCGCTAGGATGCGGCTGTTTCCGATTTGTCTCTAACATTCTGGAACATTTGCGCCGACCGCGTCGCTAACGGGTCACTTCATTTCATTCCCGCCAGCCTCAGTCAAGTCGATCATTCTATTGTAATCGAATCTACCATTGCGTGTTAATTGCAATTCACGGTAGTTGATTTATACAGAATCATGGATAAATTTTTAAGTAGGCGCAAGCAACCAACAAATATTAACATGAGCACTGTCGAAAGTGGTCTCTAAACCAAATTCTAATATTCTCAAAAATGCTTAGATTTAGGACTGCCAATACTGAAGTAGATGGAGAAAAAAGGACTTAGTTAGGATTTGCTGAAAACTTTTGTCAGCAGACAGCATGAAATCTAACAAACTTAAAATACATTGCGAGAGCTTCATAGCGATTGCGTTAACAAACCCTCAGAAAAAAAAACCTCTCAATACCACAGAATTCTTCAAATTAAAATAAAAGTCACATGAAAAGCAAAACCATTTCTAAATAAACTTTCTGTAAATGAAAAAGCTTTACTTGCTTCTTACAAATTTTCATATTAAATAGCCATACATAAAAAAGTCTTACACGCTTGGAAAAGAGCTTTTATTCGCCAGCTGCAACTGAGATTTTAGGAACTATATTTGTAGATAATTTTGGCAAACATTTGCACTCCATACCTCTATCACATGATACAGTTACTATTTACTTTTTCATTGCACTACTTATTTATATCATTGCGTATTTACTAACTTATATACTTTATACTCCACTACTTATTTATTGTATTACTTTTATGCTTTATATTCTCTGTTTTATACACTGTTTTTCTGGCATTGCAATGTGTTTTTTGCACTCTGTTACCAAATCTGTAGCCATTGTACTGCCACTTAGCTCCTGTAAGGTCATATACCTCACCCAAATCCCCAAATTCTTCAATAAGTGCTGAACAGTGGAGAACGAGAGGTGTGCACCTGCTTACCTCTGGTAGATGAAAGATGTCCTGTTCTCCGTGACCTGTCACCTGCCTATCGAATGGATGATATAAATATCATCAGCTTACTCCCCTAAATGCGTTAAATGCGGCCAGTCTCATTTCTTCACGGACTGTCCAGTCAAGGAAGATAAAGATTTCATACCTATCTGTATAAATTGTGGAAATGCCGGACACACAGCCAGTTTTCGCGGTTGTGAAAAGTTCCCTAAACGAAAAACTGATCAACAGAAAAACTACAGCAATAGAGTTGTAGAAAATAAAAGTTATGCCCAGACTTTATCTACCGGCATATACTCTGATACCTTGAGTGAAGCTAAGAAAGTCTTTACTGACCTAGTTGAACTTGTCAAAGGTATACAAACAGCTGGTTTCCAGCTTACACAGCAAATGCAAGAAATTAACACCCGTCAAGAAAAAATTGACAACCAATTAAATAATGGATCAACACACTAAATTGTCGCCTACTAAATTTTTGGTATGGAATGCTAGAAGCATCCAAGATAAAACTTCAGAATTTCTTAACTTTCTTACCACTAACTGCATTGACATCGCTTGCGTCACAGAGACTTTTGCAACACCCTGTATTAACATTAACGTTGCAAATTACAAATGCTATCGTTGTGATAGGTTAAGTCATCGTGGTGGGGGTGTTGCTATTTATGTAAAGAGCAATATCCAGTCCTGCCTTATTGATACTATTAGAAAAGATGAACATGAAGCAGTTATTGTCTCTGCTTATCTACCTGTTTATGGAATAATTTATTTTATTTGTATGTATAATCCACCGCATAATGTATTAAGCAAAGAACTTTTAAAAGAATTATTACCTGAAAATAAACCAGTTATCCTAGTTGGAGATCTGAACTCCAAAAACCAAGAATGGGGATGTCGTAGAACTAACAAAAATGGACAAAAATTATTTGATTTTATCACTGACCAGCCCATATATTTCTATGCGCCGGTTGATTACACCTATCTACCTAACAATCCACATAAAGGAGACATCTTAGACATTGTTCTTACCATTCTTCCGATTCCTATGTGCCTCGAAGTTACTGTCGATCTCACCTCAGATCATGTGCCAGTTATTGGCACATTGGGTATTATGAATAAAGAAAAACCGACTACTAAGAAAATCACTGACTGGAGAAAATTCACAGATATTCTCTCTAGTTATTATACTTCCTTCCAGCCTCTTAAAAATAAAATTGATATTGACAATGCTATTTCTTCACTTACTATGTACATCATGAATGCGTATCAATCTGCTTCACATAGTGTTCGTGCTGATAAATTTACTGGCAAGCTCCCTAAGAGTATTAGAGATAAAATAAAAGAACGTAATCATCTGAGACGCCGTTGGAACCTTACCTGGGACCCCAGGCTTAAGAAAAAGTTAAATAAAATCAACAGAGAAATTAAAAATGAGATTAAACTTCATAAAAAAGATATTTGGGAAGAGAAAATCCTCAATCTCAGTGCTTTTGACAACTCCTTCTGGACTTTCACTAAAAGCCTCAAGCAAAAACCCAGCATAAATAAACCAATATATTCTAACAACGCCATAGCCCTGACCAATAAGGACAAAGCTGATATGCTTGCAAACCATCTTGAAGAACAATTCACACCTAATGAATTTCCTTGTGACACGCAATTTATTGAATTTGTAAATCATTTTGTTAACGAATGGCTTAATGCACATACTGCTAGAACTTGTCCAATCTTCACTACTCCGCATGAAATCATTGAAATTATCAGAAAACTCAAGAACAGAAAAGCCCCCGGGCATGATGCGCTTACGAACATCACCATTAAACATTTTCCTAATAATATCATTTGCAGAATCACTAGCATTTTCAACGCTTGCATTGAAAACTCTTATTTTCCGGACTGTTGGAAAACGGCCAAAGTCATCTTACTACCAAAACCAGGAAAAGATCATACTCGACCTGATGGTTACAGACCCATCAGCCTCCTCCCTGGCTTAGGGAAAGTCTTTGAAAGGGTTATTTTACAGCGCCTTCAAGTTTATTATGACGAACTTCCCAGGGAACAATTTGGTTTTCAAAAAGGTTTATCTACTGTCAAACAACTGGTACGTCTTTCTGAATTTATTGGCAATGCCCTACATAACAAGGAAAGCATAGCCCTCCTCATGCTAGACGTAGCGAAAGCTTTCGACCGCGTCTGGCATGAGAGGCTTATCTTCAAGCTCATCAACTTTAATTTTGATCGCGAAATTATTAAACTCATCTACTCCTTCATCATAAATAGAAAATTCTTCGTATCTATTGGAGAGGAAATATCAGATTTAAAAGAAATTAAAGCTTCTGTACCGCAAGGTTCCATTTTAGGTTCTGTCATTTTTCTCTTTTATGTAGCGGATTTCCCCTACTTTAATCTCAGTAGAGATTATTACGTGGGTTGTTACGCTGATGATACTGCGCTGGCAGTCCGTTCTAGACGTGCTGAAAATGCAACATGTAAATTACAAAATTTCATGCCTCTTGTTGAAGACTTTTGTCGTCAATGGCGAATTGCTATTAACGCACAAAAATCGCAACTTTTGATTATTCGAAGAAGATTTGCTAAAGAAAATTTCAAAGGCTCCTTAAAGTTATTTAATGAAGATATCCCAACTGTTCAAAAAGCTAACTACTTAGGAGTGGTGCTTAACTCTTCTTTTACGTGGAAAGACCACATTAAGCACATCACTCGCAAAACCATCAGTGTAATTCAAAATCTTACTCCTTTAATTGGCAGATATTCAAAATTAGATCTTTATAAAAAACGACTCATCTTTACTTCTATAATTCGACCTATCATGACCTACGCTTCTCCGGCTTGGATTATGCATAAAAAGAACGATATTAAGAAACTACAAGTTATTCAAAATAAATATCTCCGCACTATTACAGGTGCATACTTTTATGTTTCTAATTTGACTCTTCACACTGATCTAAAAATTGACACCCTTGAAACATGTCTGCGCACGCTGAATAAGAAATTTTTTGACAAGGCAGTAAACTGCGAATACCTGCAATACTTCAATACCTTCAATTATGAAGTTCTGGATGAAGATAAAGAACTCAGACCTCTAGCAGCATTCCTATCACGAGATGCAAACTTTCCAACCTAGATAGTCAATGCATATATAATTGCTATATTATCTTACTTTCTTGCTAACAACATGGACAACATGGATCTAACTGTTTTACTGTACATAATGTATATATTCTCATTTACCAATATTCTGAAACATACTACATAACCTGATTATAACTGTACCTATTCTTGTTATTTTACTTGTCTTGTACCTTGTTACTTCACTCAACTCTTGTTTGCGCTTGACTGCCTCTCTCGTCGTTTTGCGCTTTTCGTTGTGGTGTCATTGTTGCCCTCCTTTCCTCACCCTCTGACCTCCTTATTGCCACGTGTCCTGAGCTTTTACCGTCTTGTTGCCTTCGGGCTAATTTTCACCGAGCCGGACACATCGCGCTTCGCGCGACATCCCGGCGATACCTGCCTGACTGACTGACTGAAAGTTGCGTGATAAATTGCTTTCAGTTCAGTTCCATGAGGCAACAGGTAGCAATAAAGACATTAATTTCATTCGGTACGTTTGATTTTATGATGGTATGTCAGCAACAGAACTACTGTTCTGTTGCTGACACCTGTTCTGTACAAACCAATAGAACTCAAAGCAACAGCACTATATTAAACTAATTTTTAAACGAGGCAAGGCAAACATAAAGTGGAAAAAGTTCATCTAAGTATGCACGGATGGTCCTCGTATAATCTCTGAAATGTTACAAAATGTAAGAACATTTGTGAGCAAAAAAATCGCGGCAGTTTGTCTGGATACACTGCATGATCCAGAGAAAAGCTCTGGTTCCCTAAAAAATAAGTCCTCATCTGAATATTATTTTAACGACGTATATGACTGTACCAAATTAGTATCTGATGTTTACAGGAGTGGTGTTTCTTGAGTTCCCGGTAAAATAAGCATTGTTGGGTTTGACAAAAACGCTTGAGGGCAAGACATGTTTGGCGCAATTAAAAACTATATTACTGACCTCTATTACTAATTATATAACGGTAAACAATTTCTTCGGAAACATAATCGACGGTGCGTCAGCTATGATTGTTTTAACTGATTTTCGGAACTACAATTTCCCGGAGAAAGACTATTAATATTTTTCCTCGTTTACACTCATTCCATATTTAGAAATTATTCTGAAGCATGGACCATCTAATCATGTTGAAAACCTTCTATTGCTTGGCTCAGAAGTTTAAAAAAGATTTAAAGAGGTGTTTTCCATGGAGCCCATTTTATTGTTCACAAAAAATACTGTCCTTAATTTAGACAAAACAAACTGACTTCGTCAATGTAAATATTTTGTTTCATTAGCAACTCGGAATCTGAATTAGTGATTATCTCTCTTCGTATTGATAAAACACTCAAAGCACAGAAAATAAATGTGATAAAGTTCTTAAACAAATAGACCCTATTAATTACAAAAACATACTTAAGTGTGCACTTATAATGAAAATATCTTTTGCGTCAACATACCTCTGTGAGAAATCATCTTCCTAAATTAAAATAATAAAAAAGTACAGAAATATGTTAACTCCTGAGCGTGTGAAAAACAACATGGTGCTGGCACACTGTGTATTAGACTGTAGCCAAATTTTAATAAGTTGTTACAGAATATTAATAATCGCATATCTCATTAACAGTAAGTTAATGACTTAAAGCAATTCTGACTTAATGTGATGTTTGACAATTTAACAATTCGACAGTAACATTTTCTTTCATTAATAATTAATTTATTAGTATGTGCTTTTCCTTATTTTCTAATTTGAAACGAAATTAATTTGAAGTTACATCACATTTGCGTTTCTTTAATGGGTTTTCTTCAGTCTTTTTATACGTTCGTATTGATTTTCCTTATTATTTCAAAATGCAAGGATCGTCCTGTAAAATCATATAGTCTCAGGAAATTGTTATTTTGCAAACATAAAAGCCACGGGGCTCGCGAGGCATAGCAGAAATTTAAAAGTAGCTCTTAAGGCAAAACTGGTTAGGCAAAATTAGCACTTAAGGCAAAACTGGTTCTAAGAATTAAATCTGCGAATTTTTTTTATAATTTAAACTTACATCAATGCAAACCTCTCTATTTTCATAAATAACGATTTAGTTAACTTATGGTGTTTCATTCTATTTAAAATTTGGTCATCGATGTTTACCCTATTTGAGGAAGAACTAACAAGTTCAAATCACTGTTTGTCGATGACGGTGCAACGCAGTGAAGCGATGTTTCCAAACTTTATTTAGATAAGCACCCAAATAACTAAATTTATTGAACTATTTGCATTGTCAATAGCGTAAGCCATTGTATAAATTTATCTAGTATATCATACATTTTTATTATTCGAGATATGAAATTGTTGATGAAGTATGTAAAACGAATTAATTAATCTATATTTTTCATGAAACAGCATGATAAATTATCTCTTTTCTTTCAGTTCATAAATAATTTTATGAGTTTCAAAGAAAAGCTTATTTTATAAACAACTTTTTTTTACGTTATTTTATTCACTTTTATGCATGCATATCTGATAAAGCTTTAATAATTATGGAACTAAAAGAAAAAATAGATATTCGTATTCTTAGCACTCTTTTATAAATATGAAAAGATAACAGAATTTCAAACATTATAACTACATCATTGAATCGTTTCTTCAATAGTATTTGCCCTGTGGTTAAAGCAAAAATAATATCAAATGAAAAACGCGTAGCCTTGTTAATCAAAATAAAACTCTTCTCACTCGCGATGAAAATCGAAATAAAACTCGAAGATTATCAATCAGTTTTCAGAGAACCAGTCATAAATCAACTGAAATGTTATTTCTCTTCATTGCTAAAAATGAAGTTATCTTACTTCGAGTAGCATACAGCAAAATATCTCTTCCCGGATCTTAATTGGATGTACAAAAGTTGTCTTCTAATTAATCCATGGATTGCCTGGAGAAAAATATATTCTCCAACTTGAAGAAATTATTCTCTAATATATTACGCGACGACTCTGTGTATTCAATCACTCTTAGTTGCGTTTCTGGAACTACATAATTACGTAATTCACAGGTCTGTAAATTGTTAATTAGAAATAATATTCTAATCCACGAGATGGAGGAAATCCAGGAACTCAAGGTTAAGAGCAATGAATTTTCAATTTTAATCAACTCACCGCTAGAGCTCTGATAATTAACTTGGATACTGCACTTTAATTTTAAAAAAATGAAAGCATAATTTAATTTTATAAGTATGATATCTTACATGAGCTTTTAGTCTCTTTATTTTAGTTTATTAGGATGAGAACAATGTATTATCAAACCAAAGCTCAGGTTCGCTGAAATTTTAATTAATTTGCTATGTGGATTAATTTATACTTATTCAAGACAAATAAATTTAAAAAATATAACTTTAATAAAGTGCAAAATTTATATATATTTTGCAGTAAATTATATCTGTTCTAGGGTATTGTTTACGTTAATTTGTTTGGGTTGTCTCTCGTAAAATATTCTGAAAAATATTAGTATAAAATTACTTCAATATTTTACTAGTCGCATCCATTAATCCACACATTATGTGCAACTAATATATGTCTTAAGTACATTTTAGATCTTAGTGCACATTCAAATACATCACCTTGAAGTAAAGATAAATAGGTTAATATATGCAGCTGAAAATACATTTGCTTAGACTTTAAGAGTTACAGAACGCATTCAGTTTGAAAATGCTAGACAAAATGAGAGTTTGAAGTATATATTTTATTTTAATTTCATATCGTAAAATGTTTTTAAAGTTTTGTTGCTGTGATTATCATTAACTATCCACTACTGTTCGAGCATAGTACAAATTTTAGCATATCTCTGTAACTATTTAACTGAAAAAATATACAATCAAATCACAACAGTAAAATAAATATTAACAATTCTTAATTTCTTGTTGTTAAAGCAAATTCACTTTCTTATATTCAAATCTTTAAATGAATTATAGATTTTATAGAGTTAAAATACATCAGATATATTTTTGTGTTGCATCTTTTCAACAAAATTAAGAGAATTCGCAAATTTAATTATTTTTTCAAAACGTGTAAAATCAAAGGTACTAATTATATCGCTGAAATATTAGGCAAATAATCAGAATCGAGTACGTGAGCGTGTACGTACGCGTTTTTGGAGCTGAGACTGTGGAGGAGACTTAAGCGTGATAAGCGAATTTTGCGCTCCTACTCCTTCACAACATTCGTCGTATTTCTTGAATGTGTTAAGTAAATTTTATCAGAGATCAGGTAAAATCAGTAGTCAGGAACGTATCGGCGATGTAATGAGATGGAAAATTGTCGGTAGATTGGAGGCAGGCCAATCACAAGCGCAGGTGGCCACAGAACTCAATGTAACTTTATTTATCAAATGTGTCGTCTGCAATTTGTGGAAACAGTTTCATGACACCGGATCCATATCAAGAAGACCTACAGAAGGTCACCTTATAAGGTATTTCTCCCGCCTTCTTGGCATGCCTTCATGGTGTACTGGTCAGCACACTCGCCGCGTATTCGAGAGGTCCGTGGTTCGAATCCCGGCTATGGCATTGCTCATTTTTCCTGTGTCTTGCTTCGAAATAACATAATGTGTCTACAATTTCATCCGAAATAAAAATGGTGGTGGATGATGATTCTCCAACACCAGGATTTGGGGACAGGTCCCTTAATCCCTAGTTGCCCTTTAAAAGAGGGAATATATAAGCTATTTCTTCTGCCTTCTTGGTACAGTGCTCAGCTCACTTGGCGCGTATTCGAGAGGTCCGTGGTTCAAATCCCGGCTAGGGCATTGCTCATTTTCCATGTGTCCTTCTATATAACCTAATGACTCTACAACCTATGATCTAAAACGACGAATGTGGATCGTTATTTTGCGCTTTCTGCGGGGCGACACGGGATTGCTAAAGCGTGAAATCTAGCTTATTATGAAAATATGTTATGCATTTTGATAAAACATTTTAACCAAATTGTGATGGCTTTGTGGTTTCAAGACACCAATCGATGTGAAGAAAGAAAATAAATTGTTTATTTAAAGAAATTTAAAAAGAAACTATAAAACTCGGAGCGGTACGTTGCTCCTACAAAATACAAAACACGACCACCTCGCTCTTCTGTGGCCAACGCTCGTCTGTCTGAAATTACAGTAACCTCCTAACAGGAGACATAAAACGCGCCAAGCGCTCCTTGTTGATCGCCAAACAGTCGCCAGATACTACACCCCCGTCGTAAGATTGTTGTTGATACTACTCTGAAATCAATCATCAATCTGAAAACCGAAATCGAGCAACTGTTTGCGATCAAAAGGGAAAGAAAAAAAAATCTACATATACATTTAAGCATTTTGCACTAAAACTCAAATCTCAATTAACATAAATATTTGCAATACAATACTACCATTACGTATCATTTTACCACACAAATACACATTTTGTTACTTTAAATTCAACTAATGATTTCAAATGTTATCGTTTCTATAACAATATCACAACTCTTTTAGCAAAACAGAACAAACTGATATTCCTCATAAGCATATTAACAAAATATACCTATACCAAATATTATCTCACTGAGAAAAGTAAAATTAAGCTTCTATGGAAGATGATAAAAAAAACATTATCAAAGTTTACATAAAAATAAAAGAAACATTTTTCTATTATACAGAACATCTTTTCTCTAAACTAGATCCTATTAAAGTTTCCTTTACTCAATAATACTACAGCATCATTCTTATCCAAAAAAAAAAACATATGCCACTTACCTTAAATATGTGTTATCCAATCAAATTTTTCTATTTTGTCTCAAACTATATAAATACATTATTTGCACACACACACAAAAATTAAAGTCATTAAGAAGACTAAAATTAGATAATTAGTAATTATATTGTTTGCTCAGTGAATATGCTCAGTACGTAATGTTCAAAGTTCACTGGTGGGGAGTCTGGATAATGCATCCGCGTTAGACAGATTTCTTCCTGGACAATGTTCTATTTCTAAATTATACTTTTGCAGTGCTAAGGACCACCGTTGCAATTTGGATGATTGTGGAGCATTCCTCACTATAAAGGCTAGTGGATTGTGATCGGTCACAATTTTCACAGATGAACCGAATATCCATGGTTCAAACTTTTTTAATGCCCATACTATAGCGTAAGCTTCACGCTCTATAGTCGGCCAGTTCTGTTCGGCTTTCGTTAGTTTTTTTACTCGCATAGCACACGGGAAACTGTTTGTCTCCTCTTCGCTGTGATAAACATGCACCTACTCCAATTTGCGATGCGTCCGAATGGATGATGAACGGATCCCGCGGTGTTGGGGTGATCAACTCCGTCGACTTTGCTAGTCGTTCCTTCAGTAGTTGAAACGCTGACTCATGCTCTTGCCTCCACTCAAGAACTTCAGGTTGTTTCTTTTTTGTGAGCTCCGTCAATGGATATGCGATTTCTGCGTATCCTGGGATATAATCGCGATAGTAGTTACACAGTCCTAAAAGGCTTTTGAGATTGGTCTTCGTTTCTGGTGTTACTAATTTCTTTATTGCTTCTATCTTCTCAGGGTCTGGTTGATGTTTCCCTGATCCTATAATGTGTCCTAGATATTTAATTTGTGGTTTGGCAAAAGAACACTTTTTTGAATTGATAGTGAATCCAAGTGATTCAAGTTTGGTGAAAACTTTATCTAAATCTTGAAGATGAGTGTCGAAATCAGCGGAAAATATAGCAATGTCATCGATATACGCTCTTGCAAATTGTTGGAATTCTTTCAATGCATTGTTCATTACTCTCTGAAAAGTCGCTGCTGCGTTTCGTAGACCAAAAGGTAAGACTTTAAACTGATATTGACCGTGATGAGTTTTGAAGGATGTGTATTCCTTACTTTGTTCTTCCATCGGTATAGCCCAATATCCTTTGAGTAAATCCAGTGTTGTTATGACATTTGCTTTTCCTATATTATACATTAAATCGATGGCATTTTCCATAGGAAAATCATCCGGCTTCGTTACTGCATTCAACGCTCTGTAGTCCACGCAAAGTCTAATATTTCCGTCTTTCTTGCTTACACAAACTATTGGGTGAGCTATTTCTGTATTACTTTCTTCTATTAGTCCTGATTTCAATAAATCCTCTATTTCTTCATCAACCTTGGTTTTCAATGCTTCAGGAATCCTGTAGATGTAAGGTTTCTTCCTCTCCACGTTCGGTATTAATCTAATTTTATGAGCTTCAACTTTGGCTATTTTCAGTTTTCCTGTGAATAACCCTTGGTGTTGATTTATAAGCGTGATTAATTTTCTCCTTTGCTGGGGTTCTAAATTTTCTAAATTCAGATTCTCATCGATTTTAAAATTTTCTAAGGGAGCTGAGAAATCTCCTTTTGGCAAAGTTATAATTTCTCCGAACTCTTCTTCATTTTCAAAAATCACTCCAACTGCATTTACGCTAGCTTGAAATTTTCTAATTTTATTCGAATGCACATGCTTGATTTTTCCGTCGGGTAGTTTCACTTTATAGGAATGAGGCGGACAATGACTTATGATTTCTCCTGGTCCAGTCCAACGTGCATAGAGTTTATTATTGGAATCTGGGATAAGTAAATAGACGTGTTCTCCTATTCTAAAATTTTTTGGTACTGATCTTCGGTTGAAATATTCAGCATATTTTTGTTGTTTCTCACTTGCGATCAACTTGGCTTGCTCTGCTGCTTGCTCCAATCTTATTTTTAAATGCTGCAAATAATCCACTGCAGATTCGCTTAGGTTAGGAGGTATAGGTATCTCTCCTGACCATGAAGACTTCAGTACTGCTAAAGGACCTCTTGGTTGTCTTCCGTACATCAGTTGAAATGGTGAGAATCCTGTGGTACAGTTCGGTACTTCTCGGTAAGCAAACAGTAAATATGGGATATGCTTATCCCAATTTGAAGGATCAGTCCTAATGACATGATGTAGCATTTGCTTGAGGGACTTGTTCCATCTTTCTACCAGTCCATTTGAAGCACTGTAAGCGGGTGTAGAGAACCTAGGGTGAGAACCTAATCTTTTCTGAAATTCTTTAGTTAATTTTGAAACAAAGTTGCTCCCGTTATCACTTGCAATTGTATTGGGAATTCCTGTTCTCATGAATATTTCCAGTAAAGTATCGCAAGTGGCTTTTGCTGTCAAACTTCTCAATGGGATTGCTTCTGGCCATCGGGAATGTTGATCTACTAGACACAATATGTATTTATGCTTTCTAGCAGAAGGAGGTTCAATGGGTCCAATTATATCAATATTCACTACATCGAATGGTAATTCTGGTCTTCTGACCGGTGTGATGGGAATCTTGTCAGATCTCCTTTCTGGGCTCTTTAACTGACAATTTTTGCATGTTTTGCAAAAGGTTTCGACGTCTTGCGGTAATCCAGGCCAAAAAAATGAATATCGAATTCTCTCTTTTGTTTTCCTTATTCCTAGATGTGCTCCGAAAATGGAACTATGTGCCAATTCCAACACTTGCTTTCTTCTACTAATAGGAAGTACCAGTTGTGAAATAGTCTGTCCCAATATTTTTTCCTTGTGATGTAAAAGATTATCGATGCATAAATAATTCCCCTTTTTTTTTTTAGCTAATTTCCATGCCTCTCTCAGTGACGGGCAATTCATCTGCTCTCGTCGTAGATTTTCAGCTGTCGACAAGTCGGTGTTTATGTCTGCACTCGCCCCCTCCCTCTCCTCTTCTTCGGTTTCTTCCTCCAAGACCGTTGGCGGGGGGCAAGTTGCGTTCCCCTTGGTTTGAGCTTCGGCGAATAGAGACTGTAAGTGTAATTTCTCCTCCTCTCCTCCAATTTGTTTATCCAAAATTGTGTGCGGGGGGAAACTTGCATTTCCGTTTGTTTGTACCTCGGCGGATAGCTCCTGCAGGTTTTCTACTTCGGATTTATTCTTTTCTAAAATGTCGATGTTTGATTCTTTTCTAGAAGGAATAACCAACAGTTCATGTATTTCTGGAGTTATTAAGCAAGGCACATTTAATTTATCAGTCACTGCGATTAATGTATCCACAAAATTAAATAAATTACTTCCACAGTTCTTGTAATAAATAGGCACTCGGCAAACTTTCGCTTCAATCGGCTGTCCGAAAGCAGGGGTTAGCATGACTTTACTCCCTTCTCGATCTTCTAAATTTGGAATGAGTGATGAATGTACGATCGTTATCTGGGTTCCGGAGTCAACGATAGCTTCGATTTTCTCAGAGTTTATAAAAACATCTACTTTTTGCAATGGTTGGACGATACTTTCTTTGAATTCGTGTCGTAAATGGGATGAGCTTACTTTAGCAACAACGGCTTCTTCTTTTTTGGAATTTCTAGAAGTTCTGCTGTCATCTTTCTCCTTCTTCTTTACTGCGGTTTCATTCTTTCTTCTTTTGTCAGGGCAATCTCTTGCAATATGTTGATAACTTCCGCAAATATAACATTCTTTTCTTCTTGCGGAAAATCCTTCCTGTTTTGAGTATTCTTTTTTCATATGTGGTGGAATATATTTATCTTGTGCACATGCCGTATCCGTAAATTTCGGCGGTCGTTTGATTTCATTTCGGACATCGTCGAACGATTTCCGCTTAGCTGTGAAATATATATCACATTCTTTAGCTAACTCTTGAGGCTTCAACCATGTATTTCCTTGCCGGACTGCTATGTGTGCGGCTGTTTCTCCGTCTAGAGCTTGAAATAATTTATCAGAAATGATTAATTCCTTGAGTGTTTCAAAATCTTTTACTTCTCTTAATTTGCAGTAATAGTCCCATGTGGATGTCAGTCGCGAAGCAAACTGGACATGAGTTTCGCCGGAATAACGTTTCGCTCTTCTAAAATCTTCTAAGCAGGCTTGAGGAGTCGGTTGATATTCCTTTAAAATAAGACTTTTCACTTTTTCATAATTTTGTAGATCTTCTTCCTTTATATAGACGAGGACATTTGAAGCTTTTTCTCCGATTAGTTTCAATAATATTTCTGCTTTGAGTTCTTCTGGAACTTTCTTGTGCTTAAAAGCTCTTTCGATAGAATCGAAAAATATATTCCATGCTTCCGCTTTCTTCGGTACTGGTATAGTCAGTGTTTCTACTCCTTTGATCAGTTTGTCAAGGGAAATTTCGGTTTCTCCGCTGCTGTTCTGGATCGAAGGGGTCGAATTTCTACTTTCTTCATACTGAGTCGCTCGAATCTTCGCTAATTCAATTTCATGTTCTCTTTCTCTTCTCAACCTCTCTTCTTCCATTTGTATTCTTTCGAATTCTTCTTTTCTTTTCCTGTTCTCCACTGTAGTAATCAGAATTTCTTTCACAAATTCAGCATCTTCGATGTATTCTTTACTGTTCTGAAGCTTGTGTTTCAGTTCTACCAACTTCAAATCTGTGGTTACTTCTTCACCAATTTCCGATAAAACAGTTACTAAATCTTCTTTCTTCACGTTTCTGAACATTTTCTTTCCTTTTTCAAACTTCTGAATTCGTAGTCCACTACTTTCGTTTCTGCTTTCACGGTTCTAAGCACTCTGGTTCTCGTAAGAGAGCGTGATGTGATGGCTTTGTGGTTTCAAGACACCAATCGATGTGAAGAAAGAAAATAAATTGTTTATTTAAAGAAATTTAAAAAGAAACTATAAAACTCGGAGCGGTACGTTGCTCCTACAAAATACAAAACACGACCAACTCGCTCTTCTGTGGCCAACGCTCGTCTGTCTGAAATTACAGTAACCTCCTAACAGGAGACATAAAACGCGCCAAGCGCTCCTTGTTGATCGCCAAACAGTCGCCAGATACTACACAAATCCAAAATCGTTTTGAATGCCCAGCATAAGAAAATAATAAATTACACTATATAAAAATAAATCAATTTTACTTAAATGCCGCATCGGAAGAAAAATCAGCTAGAACTGGTATTCATACATGCTTGTATCAAGAAAACATTATAGAAACTACGTCAAAAAAAGGAGCTGCTGAAAAGGAAAATCTTGAAAGCTGCACAACTTAACAATCACTATTTCGCAGGCGCGTGAGTACTTCTGAAATTTTTTCTTATAGTCACTTTATACTAGGATATGCGGAGATATTTTTGAAGAAAGGAGATTATGACTTAATTCCGGACAATGAATCCCTGAGATGGATATATAACCAACATATACATATATATCCAACATGTGCATACCCACATCCACAGGGATTAATGCCCCATGAATGGAAAACAGGTATTCTCACTATTACACCTGAGAATTTTATTAACAGATGCAAAAAGATCACTTTTTGAAAGTTTGGAAAAGAGGTGGTTTAGTTTATAGATAGTGAAGAGGTCAGGATGAGGCTTTTAGTTTATGAAGCTTTGTGGCTTAAGGCGTAAAAATCGTTAATTGTGTTCACACTTGTGTAACAGTATTCATATCTTATCATATTCATATCTTAGTCAATGAGGAAAATTAAAGTTACGCATGCGTAAATTAGCAACTCACACAGCGGAACTGTCAGTCGAATGTCAATTGGGCCAATTGTCAATCTCTGTGATTTGTCGGTTACACCACGTTGGCATAAAGTTGAAATTTAGAATATTTAGGCAAAATCATTAAACTAGTTTTTGTAATTTACAAAGTCTGGTTGTCTAGCCACGATGCTCTGCTTATAGGTCTTAGGACAGGAAAACCCAAACGATCTAACGTTTCATTTTTATGCTAACGTGGCATAACAATCAACTAGTCACAGTAAAGCAAGCATGAACCGACATTCCACCATTCGATGAGACAGCTACCTATTTACGCATGCGGAAATTTACCTCGCTTGAAAGGCAACGGCTTAAACCCTTTTATACAGTTGGTAACGGAATAAATAATATTTAAGCCTTAAGTTATGAATCGTTATAACCGAAAAGCCTTCGTCTGAATGAAGCCTAAGAGCCGAGTGAATAATAAGAAGTGAACTCGCATTAACAAATTGAGTTTTCTTTAAAAGGTAGAAAAATTTGAATAATTTCTATAAGTAATGAGGTGATGATGATAATGAAATAACAGCCATGAGAAGAAATAATATATTAGCTAACATTAATTTCCTCTTTAAAAGTTACAGGAGATAAGCCTAGATAACTTGTTCATTGAAAAAAGGCATAGGCAGCAGGGAATGTCTGGACCTGTGAGCAAACAGAACAACCAACTATCACCAGGCAATCTATGAACAGCTTACAAAAACAAAAATAAAATGATTCGGGATATTTATAAATGTTAAACTTAATTTTGAATCAGTATTTCCGAGAGGAAGAGGTAATGATAAATTTCATAACTTTGAAGGAAAAAAAACTTGACTTGGAGGACAAGTATGTCTCATTGGATTACAGTCCACAAGCTCTTAAATTTGATAAGATTTTACAGTCAACACATCCCTTGTAAATGCCCCAAAGGACGAGAAAAACTAAATTTCTGGTAAACTTCAAATCGAAACTATGAATCTTTTGTCCGTAACTATTTACTCTTTCAGTCTCAGAACTTCTTTAAATTTCAGAATCAATGTACCAGAATTCGCGAAGATAATCGATCAAAGCTGCAAGTGCAGCGAATAAAAGAAGATCACTATAAAGGGATCTGACATCAAACAAAAGCATAAAAAATCCTGTTAACCTGAAGTTTCGATTGATCGAATGTCTTCTCTATTCAATTTCCTCTCATCGATGTTCGATTGTAAATAAAATGGAAGCATACAGTGCGCTTTTAAAATCACTTGAATGTTATATTTGATTGCCATTAGATGTGATTGGCACTATTTTTACTTCAAATAACTTTAGATTTTTTGTCCTAGTAAATAATAATTTCGAAATCATCTAAAACGGAGCATCATATTCTTCCAACTACGCATAACAGAAACCTTTGCAATGAAGACGATGAATAAATATCTAACTCGTAATATTAAATTAAAAATGTGTTAATAGAAGTCCGAACCCTCTAAATCGACCATGTTAAACTGACCATTTTCGATATACACTGTGCAAAAAAATGATGCAATGTTCTACATCTCTCTATATAATTCTAATTTTCATACAGATCAGAGGATGGTGTTTCTAAAAAGATAAAAATGTAGAGAATTTGAAAATGCTGCATTCCGAAATCGCCATTTTTGAAAATGTTTGGCTTCCAACACTCCTTAACTTGTTTCTCCTAATTAATATAAAATTAATGAGAGGAAAATATTTCAATCCAAGTTCCTATGGAAACGTCCTATTAGTTATATTGTATGTATATATACGAACATACGCACTTATATATGTATATACGATTTGTAATCTTAGTCACATATTTCCTCTCAAAACATTTCTTAAAATAAAACTAAATTTTATGAAGGTAAAAGAGAAGAATTTTGTAAAATGTTTTCTTGATATAAAGTCCTCGTAAAATATAAATTCCGGTCAGTTAGAATTCTTCATTGCAGTCAGTTCGATTCCGATACTGATGAGCTATAATTGTAATTTTTAATATTTTGAAAGGCAGATTTCATGAAAACATCGGCAAATTTCTTCAAGCACAAATTTAACTTATATTTTATTCTGATTAACCACCGAGTTTAAAGCGTCAGGGTATAAAGAAATGAAAGAATTTAGGGACAGGTACAAAGAAAAAAAAATTGTTTTGGTAATTAATATTTCTTCTCAGCGTAGAACATATTTATACTCTGAACTTCAACGCTTAAAAATATTTATCAAGTATTGCTCAGGCACTTTTCCACTGAGATAGGTGAGCATTTTTTTAATTAGTTGAAGCATTCAGGTTACTTTGCTACTATTGAATTTTTACGCTTTAAGAACATAAAATGTTTAGAAATTTGAAGAGATTTGCTTGATTGCAGTGTTCATTGTTATTATAAAAATATCTTCCTGATTTTAAGAAATTATGTGATTTGGGAACTTAAATCTAATATCAATACATTGTTATAGCAACCTTTATAGAGTATCTCATACTACGCTTTAAATGTAACTACTTTTAATACGGACTTTATTTTCCACTTTATCATATGAGACTAGCTTTGTTCCTAGTGTACTACAGCTCAAGTTTCTATATTTCGTAATAATTATTTGGAAATTTATTTCATTGAAACCTATTCTATTTATCCGCGTATCCCTTCTTTTCCTATTAATTTTACCACTTGAAAACCGAAAGGCGGAAATACACGGCGTAACTGAAAACGCAAGCTTAAATGACTCTGTCTTAGCACATTTAAAAGGGCATACAAAGGCAAGAAATATTATGTATTTTAAATGACGTATCAGTTTCAATAACATTCCTTTTACATACACAAAGTACTTTCCTATCTGTGAATAGGTTTACGAGTACATTGTGACCATAAATCAGAAGTTTCTAAACCATTTGCTGAAAACTCTAGGAAGAGGAGAAATTTGCTAACTATGCGTAGGAGAGCATATGCGAGTAAATGTGGTATTTAAACATGCTACCGAAATAATTTATTCAAATCCCAGAAATTGTTAAGTTCCAATCCAGACAGCATCGTGTTTATCACTTTGCGTTCTTCTGCCATTTGTTTATTTAATTATTTATTATTTATTATTTTCAATATACTTTTAAAATTAAGATGAAAGTTAAAAGATTAAGTATTTAAAAATTAACTACAGGTGGAAGACTACGTATTTGAAAGCAGTAAAAAGGAATACTCTTCTTAGAATTCGAAATTTAGATTCTTCTGTACCGGAAGCAGTCCAGAAGAACTACAATATCTTTAATAATTTTGTAGAGACATTAGGATTTTTTGGAAGCAGGAGACATGAAAAATTAACATCGCCTTCGCCGGGAATCGAACCACGGACCTCTCGGTTACTCGTCGAGCATGCAGACCACTACACCACGAAGGCATGCGAAGAAGGCGGGAGAAATACCTTATATACTCCCCCTTTTAAAGGGCGACTGGGGTTTCGGGGACCCAATCGCCAAATCCCGGTGGTGGAGAATCATCATCCACCACCTTTTTTAGTTCGGGCGCCAGTGTAGAGACATTAGGATTTTTTGGAAGCAGGAGGCATGAAAAATGAGCAACGCCTTCGCCGGGAATCGAACCACGGACCTCTCGGTTACGCGTCGAGCATGCAGACCACTACACCACAACGGCATGCGAAGAAGGCGGGAGAAATACCTTATAATTTTTTCTTAGTTTACTAAATTATCTAAGGAATAAAGATTTATGAAAGTTTCACTTTTAAAACAGAAGGTAGAATTTCACAGATAAGGGGCTGAAATAATCATTTCTACTATTTAATTTGTTAAAGGCAAACCGTCAATCCTTTGCTTTATTTTTTATTAATTTACTAAGCATTCTTACGTTGCGTCTATTTTTAAGGTAATAACACGAGCATTAAGGTTTCTAACTTTACTTATGTACATTTTGTAGCCTTCAGACAAAATAAAAAAATAATGACAAAATTTATCTTATATTCTTAAGAAAACTATAATGACAAAAAAGTTTGTTTAACAGTGAAATAATTCATAACTCAGATCAAGAGGTTCCCCGAGACATGTATTGCATTTCAAAAAGAAAATTAATTTCCGATATGATTCCTTTCTTAGTGCAAAGATAAATAACTACACACTGCCCCCAGAAAAAATGTTGTTTCTCTTTTCATTCTTTGGTTAGTCCACAAGGGAACAATAAATGGGAGAAACAAAGACTGCGATTCAATTTCTTTTTGCTAAACCTAACATTATTTATCCCTAAGGAATAATAACTTCTCATGCATACTACATTCTTCATTTTTCTATTATACATATATTTTATTTTTTTCTTTAATATCCTACAGAAAAATTATTTATATGTATATATGTAGAGAGAGAGAAGAAATTGATTGCATTTATAATTATGCGTTTTCCCCAACACTTGCTAAGATCGCGCAGAGAAAAAATAAAATACTCGTGTTTTGATTTTATGTAAGGAAGAAAACAATATGCCTTTCAAAAAAAAAACATTCTTAAGAACATTAAATGTTGGGAATACAAAAACAATGAATGTGCAATCCTACAAAATATTATAAATTTTATCAGCTAGAAGCTTTGCTTATGAAAGTTTAAACTGTGGAGTTAAACTTTACGCAAAGAGACGTTTGATAAATATAACCGAAAAAGCTTTGAAAATGTACAATGCTTGCAATTTGAAATATTAGAAGACAAATTACTCACACAAGATAGGGTCGTGATAATGGCTTTTACTCCTGAAACAAAACACGAAATTTTGTCTTTTGAACACTTTCTTTTTTTTTAAATTTTATACTAATATTTATTCTACATATTTGAACTTTTGCCACTACTCCCGTTTTTAATCTGAAGCAAGTGCAACATACACAAATCTATTAGCGAAATAGTTTTGATGCGTATTGTTACTTTCATAGGTTTCTGCCAGCTTTAAATGCATTCGATTTCAGAGTGGACGTATATCGAAAGAAAAGGAATAAAGGTAGGTATAAAGTGAGAGTCGTTTTTAATTATTATCAAGAAAATACCATTAATTCATGACATTTTGAGGAACTTTGAAATTTCAAGTCTAAACCCTTATGCTCGGAGGGAAAACATATGCAGTCTTTTATATCACTAAGATACTGTAATATAGGTATAGACAGATAAATAATTCTACTTAGAAAAACTTAAATCTTGTCTTACCATATAATAGCAAAATCTATCGGATATAACATAAAAGCCATTGCTAAGATTTCAAAATTAAATCTTTAGTCGTTATATGCTTTTAAGAAGCCAAAACTTACAAAGGGAATTTCATAGAGCGAGTTCTGTCTTCCTATTTTGAGGGGGGTTCAAGGGCCAACTGTATTTTGTTTTTGAATTGTATGCCTAACGTATATTGATACATCGTACATAGTTATGCGTTTATATATATATATATATATATATATATGTATATATATATTTTTTTTAAAAAAAATAGCAATAAAAATAAAAGAGCGCGTGCATTTAATGCTTAATAAATAAATATCTCGTAATTACTGTTGCCATCCAGAAAAATCTAGAAAAATCGTGATTGTTCTACTGATAATTAAAAAGCTTATAAAAGCCGAGGTGAAACAGCTCATCTCAGTTAGTTAGTTAGTTGTTGTTGTTGCTGTTGAACTGTAAAAAGCGAACTGCTGTTTGTTTACTTAATGCTGTATTGATTGTAGCGATTTCGCTGTGAGATAGAACTATTTTATCTGTTTTGAACTAAGTTTTTGCTAAACGTTTGAGGTATTGTGATATTGTGCGAAGATCTGTGAAGAAATATTTCAGCATTTTAATTTATTTCTTGTGGAAAGAATAAATTTTTGTTAACTTTTTACGACTTGTGCATTCAATATATTACGAACCCGTACGCACGTAACAATTTTTGGTGTCAGAAGTGGGAACGTACACATTCGAATGTAGCCGGTTTTAAAAGGTCTTTCATACGAAGCCTGTCTGATATACCTGGATGACATCATCATCGTCGGGAATAGTTTCGAAGAACATTTGGAAAATCTTAGAAAGGTGCTTCAGAAACTGAAAGAAGCCAATCTGAAGTTGAGTCTCGCTAAATGCAAATTATTCAGGCAAGAAGTCACTTATCTCGGACATGTCATCTCTGCTGAAGGTGTGCGCACGGATTCTGAAAAAGTGTCAGCAGTTAAAGACTGGAGACGTCCCGAAAATGTCCACCAGCTGAGAAGCTTTCTAGGACTTTGCACCTACTATAGGAGATTCGTGAAGGATTTTTCTTCCATCGCAAGACCCCTTCACAAGCTGACAGAGAGCAAGCAAAAGTTCGTGTGGACAAAAGAATGTGAGAATGCATTTAAGAACCTGAAGGAAGCCTTAACATCTGCTCCAATCCTGACGTATCCTCAGCTCGACAGACCATTTATTCTCGACACGGATGCGAGTAATGAAAGTGTCGGCGCTGTTCTGTCCCAAGAAATAGAGGGCCAAGAACGTGTAGTAGCTTACTGGAGCAAGTGCCTATCTAAACCGGAGAGGAATTACTGTGTCACCAGGAAAGAGTTGCTCGCCATAGTCAAAGCCGTAGAACATTTCCATCATTATCTATACGGCAGAAAATTCCTGCTCCGCACAGATCATGCATCATTGGCCTGGCTTTTAAATTTCAAGAATCCTGAGGGTCAGATAGCTAGGTGGATACAGAGACTCCAGGAATATGACATCATTATCCGTCATCGCAAGGGACAGTCGCACGGAAACGCTGACGCCTTGTCTAGAAGACCTTGCCCAGAAAACTGCCGATATTGTTCCAGGGTCGAAGCTAAATACCAACTGGTTAATCCAGTCGCACGGCAAATTACAGCATCAACATCGGCTGATCCAGACCCATGGAGTGACAAGGAAATCAGGAAAGACCAGCTGGAAGACCGTGATATTAAACCCATAATTGAGTTAATGGAGACCTCAAACAGAAAACCTACCTGGCAGGATATTTCGAGCTATAGTCCCACGACAAAACAATATTGGGCTCTCTGGGACTCACTCCATATTCGAAACGGCGTCTTGTACCGAAAATTCGAATCGGATGATGGAAAAACATTCCGATGGCAGCTGGTACTCCCAAGATCCCGAATCCCGGACGTCCTTAAAGAACTACATAGCAGCCCTGCAGGAGGTCACTTCGGAATAATGAAGACCTTGCAGAGAGTTCGGGAGCGTTTCTACTGGAATAATGCAAAGGATGACGTGCAAAAGTGGTGCCGAACTTGCGATGCCTGTGCAAGTCGGAAAGGACCGAAGAAACGCAGCCGGGGGAAGCTGCAACGTTACAATGTAGGAGCACCTTTTGAACGTATCGCCTTTGACATCTTAGGACCTCTGCCACGAACTGCTGATGGCAACAAATACATCCTCGTTGCCATTGATTACTTCACCAAGTGGCCTGAAGCGTATCCTATTCCTGATCAAGAGGCTGTCACAGTAGCAGAGATGATGATACAGCACTGGATTTCCAGATTCGGAGTGCCTCTTCAGTTACATTCCGATCAGGGAAGGAATTTTACCTCGGCTGTAGTCAAGGAACTCTGCAAGCTACTCGGCATTGACAAAACCCAAACGACGCCTTTACATCCCCAGTCGGACGGTATGGTAGAGAGGTTTAATCGAACCATCCTCAATAACCTCTCATTAGTGGTTTCCAGAAACCAACAGGACTGGGACAAGAAGTTGCCACTATTTTTACTGGCTTACCGCAGTGCTGTCCACGAGACTACCGGCTATTCCCCATCTCAGATGCTCTTCGGTCGTGACCTTCGTCTGCCATGTGATCTTTTGTTTGGTCGCCCTCCGGATGCGCCTTCATCGCCTGAGGAATACATTCAAGACCTCCAGGCCCGGTTTGAAGTGATGCACAACTTTGCACGAGAGCGAGTCAACTTGGCGACGGAGAAGATGAAGACCCGCTACGACACGAGAGCTACTGGACATCGTTTCAACGAAGGAGACAAGGTGTGGTTATGGAATCCGACTCGTCGAAAAGGACTTTCTCCGAAACTACAATCACCTTGGGATGGTCCTTACACAGTCCTAAACAGGCTGAACGACGTCGTGGTTCGGATCCGTAAGTCATCGAACTCTAAACCTAAAGTCGTTCATTACGACAGGTTAGTTCATTACTATGGCCATAGTACGTAGTGTATATAATTGTAAATAGTAATGTACATAGTATAAGACCATGGTCCTATTTGTATTTAGTATTTGATTTGTATTTGTTAAGTAGTAGTATTTGATAAGTATTTGTGTTTAATAGCATTTGTATTTGATAGTATTTGTACTTAGTATTTGAATTGTATTTCGCGTTGGATAGAATTTAATTTGCTGAAAGTCACTTATTTTAATTATTGTTTATTTTGTTATTATAAAGTAATGTTTATTATAGCACTGATGCTTTAGTTGTAAGTTTGGCTTCCTGTCCAGGGATTGTACTGCCCGGGACGTGCAGTCCTTGGGAAGGGGGCAATGTTACGAATTTCACATTTATTTGGCTATTTATTTAGAATTGTAATTAGATTTGCTTCATGTTGCCTTAGCAACGCAGACGATTTTTGAAGAGAAAGCTACGTCGAAAAAAAAAATAACAATAAAAATAAAAGAGCGCGTGCATTTCATGCTTAATAAATAAATATCTCGTAATTACTGCTGCCATCCAGAAAAATCTAGAAAAATCGTGATTGTTCTACTGATAATTAAAATGCTTATAAAAGCCGAGGTGAAACAGCTCATCTCACTCAGTTAGTTAGTTGTTGTTGTTGCTGTTGAACTGTAAAAAGCGAACTGCTGTTTGTTTACTTAATGCTGTATTGATTGTAGCGATTTCGCTGTGAGATAGAACTATTTTATCTGTTTTGAACTAAGTTTTTGCTAAACGTTTGAGATATTGTGATATTGTGCGAAGATCTGTGAAGAAATATTTCAGCATTTTAATTTATTTCTTGTGGAAAGAATAAATTTTTGTTAACTTTTTACGACTTGTGCATTCAATATATTACGAACCCGTACGCACGTAACAATATATTTGAGAGCTCTCACTATCTTGAATTTTGCGTATATCGAAGATTTTCTAAAATTCAAAACATATTTCTGGAGTGATAAATAAAAGATATTTGATATCTGTGATTTTTTCTGTCATTTCTGAAACACAAAAGAGTTTTAAATAATTTTAAAACATAAATGAGAAATTAAAAAATAGCCTGTTACTCGCAAGTTGAAAACTGCTACCCATTTTAGAATGAAAAGTCTGAGTCTTTAAAGCTTTTGCTTTAAAGGCATTTTTTTATTTGAGGAGCTTAAATATGTCCACTAACTTATGTTATTTGTCTAATTTTAGAAACACATATTATCGAAGACACTGAAGAATTCGGTTATTACATAATTTCATTTTACTTGTTATCAAGAATTTTAGAAGTTACACTAAATTTAATTTTCTCAAAATTTGATTCGCAGTGCACATAAATTTCATTATTTTTTATATTTCGTTCGCGAATTAGAAAATCCCTTAAAGAGAGTTTCGAAGAGCATATTTTGAAGGAAAAATTAGCTTACTAAATTAAACTGTTTAAGTCATATATAATGCCTCCGAAATATTAATTCTAAGTAATAACATATTGAAATGTGGTGACGTGAAAATTATTGAATGGATGGCCAGGTTGTAAGGTTTCTTTCAATATCTCTCGAAGAAAATCTTGTTCAGAAAATAACTCGAGGGAAAAGGACATCTTGAGTCCCATAAAAAACATCAAGGGAAAAATCGCAGATTTGAAACAATCGTGGTAAAGAAAAGCGATTCCAAACTTTGAAATTTCAAGACACCGCCGTACAAAATATCGTGTAAAACTAAAACTATAAATCATCACATAATGATAACATGTTATCTGGTTGTAAAAATCTTAAGTGAATTTTCATGTGTAATGATTTGTAAGCACAAGATGTCATATTTTTCCAACTATTTCATCATACTTTTTGAATTGAGTAATAAATGTTTACTTAAAAAGCGAGAAATGAAACTTAAGCATTAAAAAATCTGAAAAGTAAAAAAAAATTGATGCAACCAGTAGCAGGTAATAGAATATGAACTTATGTTTCTAATTATTAAAAATCATTATTAATTAATACTTTTCACAATGACGTATTAATAGACTTACGAAAACGTATAGGACTAAAAAGATCAGAAAGAGGAAGATACATAAGTTTGAAATTCTATTAACGGCTATATGCATCAGCTTTTACTAATTTCTAGATTTTTTTTAACCCTTTAATTTCTTTCTTGCTTTTTTTCGATAAAAAATTATTATTTAATACAAAAACATGAAACACAGAGTTAAAAATATTGCTTATTTCTTCTTGTGTTCACGAATCACTAAGTGAAAATTCATTTAAGATTTGTATAGTCAGAAATTGTATTTCTGTAGCGTTGTTATCCTACGACGATTTGTAGGTGCTTTATTTTTTTCACGATAGTTTGCGCCACAAAGTTTTAAAATTGTGAAAATTTTATTCCTCTTTTTTCTCTACCAACATGTTTCGAAACTGCATTCTTGCTTTCCCAAGATATTTTGCACGCCAACCCTTTCTTCTTGTGTTTCTTTCTCCATGGTGTTTTTCACCTGTACTCGTTTGTAAAAAACTGATCAAAGAATAGTTATAAATATTTAACACCTGTGCAAAAGCTGTGTAGATACACATGGATTTCAGAAAAATATTCGTTCGATTATAGATAATTTCGAATTCCTGAGATCATTCTAATAAAATTGCGCTTCATATTTTAAATAAGTGGGAATTGTTGCGAAAAGGCTTATGAGAAAATACTAAAGCTTTGCCTCACAAATTATAGTAAAGTTAGGGAAAATTATTTATTCCATTTCATGAATAAAAAATACATTGAAATTATGTGTAAAATCTTTATATTTTGGTACATTAATTTGAATAAAACTCATGTTGAAAATATAGCACTAAAGCGATGCACAATTGCAAAGCAAAAAATGACAACATTTTCCAGTTTTTAACATTTACGTTTGCTACGTAAAATAGTAAAGTACATCGTGTTATGTAATTATGTAAAAACACGTTCCTTTTAAATGCAAGTCTAGAAAATATATAGCTTCTTTACATCTTTAATAAATATAATTATTTGTAGCCATGAACTTGCATAACTGTAATTTAGAACGTGTGTTTGTCTTAGATTTTTACAAAGTTTTGTTCATTTCTATCCTTTGCATTTAATTTGAAAGCTTTTGCTTTAAAGGCATTTTATATTCTTTGATCCGCAAGGAATTGCGGTATTTCGCCTCTGGATACATTTGCAACACAGTATCTTTAATAAATCAGTGAAGTAGAATACGAAGGTTTAAATTCTAGTAAATTCTTGGTACTCATTTTGAAACCCATTTTTCACAATAAAAGACAGACTTCTGTGCTATGTTGTTCAAGATAATTTAAGATATTTAAAAGCTTATAATGTATTTGGAAGTTCTAATGTTTCTATGCTTATAAAACTCACTCGAATACTCGAATACTCACTCGATTTATTGCTTACGTGTTTTCATTACATATGTCTATTGTCATTGTTCCTAGAGTTTGGATAATGCTTTTTGGGAGAACGACTGTAAGGATTAGTAAATTCTACCTCATTTGCTTCATTTAGAAGCTTCATTTAAGCTCATTCTACCTTATTTAGAAGCAATATCAACAATATTGGTTAATACAAAGCTTTCGATGCAGTTAAATCTCTTTAAGCAGATTCTTGAACTTCGCTTAGCATCGCTGATCACATCATTTTCGAGACTTCTAAAATGCTTTATATTCTTATTTATGGAATCTACTCAGTTTTGTTTCCTCACTTTTACTGAGGAAAATCGCTTATGAAATCACTTTATATTTTTGTTATAATGTTGCATAAATCAAAATCATTCACATCCCAAAATTTATTCTCCTGACATGAGTCGGCAATGACTGAGACTACAGCAACATATGAACTCCCCTATTATTATCTTCTTCCCCCAAATATCATGTTTATAATGAATGAAATCTAGTCCTAATTCTGGAAGTATTATCTCTCGTTGGATTTCCTTAGTGTTGGATTCCAGATTGCCCAGTATTTCGTTGTTTTGATTGAAACGTTAGTATAATAAGAGTTTGTTGTTGCAAACTAGCAAAGTTGTAAGATGTGTTTTTTTTTCTTTAATTAGTGTGAATCTGATGAGAATTCATCTGCAGCTTTTCAAGCATTTAATTCTCCACCTAATTTTATGCGGACATTTCTTTCCTCAAATCGAAAACTCCATTACCTTAAAAATCAAAAACCCTTAGCATATTTAATCTCGGATAAAAGAATAGTAACATGGTGATTATAAGGGAAATTGGAGCAAATAATAATTAGTGGTTACGGAAAATAAAAATTAATTAAAGTAAAACTAAACACTATCATTTTCCCTAAGACATCACGTATATAAAAGAACTCTTTAAACAGTACTTTTGCTGTTAAATTTTATCTTTTAATTTAGAACCAAACGGAAAAAGAAAGAAATTCGCTTATTTCAACTTTGATAAATTCGAGTAATTATTAATATAACCTTCAAATAATCAAGAATCATTAATGTTTCAGTATTCAAAAATCTTCTAATAAGAATACATGTAATCAAAGTTGGATGGATAGTTGTTTATTTAAAGTAAATTATATAATAAAATACTTCTTTCTTTCTTTTTTAATTTTTAAAGATCAGTTTTTAAATTTAACAAAGGAATTTTAAGATTCAATCAATTAAAATATTTTAACTCCTCCCTTTCATAACTAGTTGGCAGTCCCAAGCGTGACCCACTATCGAGGTTGCATTAAAAATGAAGATGAAATGGAAGTCGAATCCTTGTTCTTAAACTTAATCTTCATGCAATCTTTTAATCTAATAAATGAAAGTTTTGTATGATGAAGAGAATAACATTTTAACCATTAAAAGTCATAGAGAAACTCCTGATAAAACTTAAATTTGGCATTCTCAAACAAGTGGCCTACTACCTGTCAGTGACCGTGAACCGTGATCAAAACCGAAGAGATTGAATGTTATCGCATTATGTCATATCAAAAACAGCAGTACATAAATAAATATATAAAAAGAAATTATAAACACTTTCTTTGTTTAATTACCAGAGGGTTTATTACATTATCAAATTATTGTATTAAATCATGCAGTATTGACAGAAGAATGAATTAGTGTGGTCCTGAAGAGGACTTGCCATATCCCTCGATTGTCAGCATAGTTCTTTAAAAGCATTAATAAAGCAGGTCAACTAATCCTATTTGCTGTCTTTCAGTAGAAGCAGCTCTATTCACAATTGCCAGTAGTCATCATTTTAATCAGACATCAAACAACATTGAGAGTCATCCCTTTTTTCAGTCACACAAACATTGTCCTGATGTCTCTACACATGGTCAGAAATTTGTCCTCATTATTGACAGATCGCAATCACAATTCATTAAGTTGACAGGGTAGAATCTGTTCCTTTTACGACCGTGCACTTATTTCGTTAATATCATCTCATAGATATTCCATAGTCTGAAGGTTGGCATTATTAATAAAATATTAATAAAATTTTGGCTACTTAAATAATTGACTGAAAATAAAATTTTGATGTATCGTCATAGGGGCGTTCAAGACATTCATATTCATAACGAAGGGAAAATAAATACAGGATACATCACTTTTGGTTATAGATAAAGCTCAATACGTCATATAGTTTTCTTGTTTATTAGGACATAAGTAATAATTTTAACAAAGAACTATTTGGTTTGCATCAGCACTTAAACAATGAAAGTAAGGACGGATTTAACGAATTGGAGGCCCACTTGACCTAAACTATTGAAGTCCCTTCATCTTAAAAAAATGATTTATTATTATTTTCTAAATTGTAGAGGGCCTACTGGGAAACGGAATAGCTCCTGATTATGCCTTCCCTGATAAATATGCTTTGGATTTAAAGTGAGATGCCATTTCTGCATTAGTTACACTTAGTACGATGAATAAAATTTTATGCCTGTTTGAAAATCTGATTGTTTTAATTCATATTGTGCTTCTGTAAATTTTATTTTAACAATTTAGAGGATTTTAAGTGAACATATGTGTCTCCTTCTTAAGTAACATATGTATCTCTTCACGAAACTGACTGAACATCTGACTGTGTATATCATTTTAATTTTCTTCTCAAGTTAAAACAAATTTTTAACATTAAATAGGCGAAAACTTGTTGATGTATTCAAAACCTCCTTGATTTACAAACACAGGTATAGAACAATGATGTCACATTAATGTTGCATTATAACAAACCTCTCATAAATCCCAATGGTTTTTGTTTAAAATGTTATTTAATAAAACAGAAGAATTTCGTCGTCACCATCTCGAATTTTATTATGAGGCTAAGAATATCTTCAGTATATTACGTAGTAATATGCAAATTAAAATATTTCTTCGCTTTTCTAGAATAGATTGGCTTACTGATTATAAATAGACCACCCTATAGTTATCTGCTTGAAAAAGTAGTTACGTCTTCGTGGAGGATTTTTTAGAGGAATCTATTTTTAATTCAGCGGAGTTCAGTTGGTGCATGAGATTGGCTACTCGTTCGTCAACATATTCAAAGAGCCATTTGCTTTATTGAGCCAGCAACCGGCGGAACTTAAATTTTATCACTTCCCGAATTTTTTAACACATTTTTATTCCAGAATTTTATTGTTGATGTATATAAAAAGAAGATTTTATGGAACTCTAGAACTATAGTTGAAAGAAATCAATTGAGAGTGAGTAATTCGACTTAGCCGAAACTCACTACCCCATCACTGTTGGTCCAATTCTTCCCGCTGATCCTCCCTTTCTTGCACATCGCTCTTTATTCACTCCGTTCCCTATCTTATTCATCAAGATCATTCTTTTTGAGCAGTATGTCGTAAAAAAGAACTAATTAAGTTCATTGAGTGAAATGGAAATGGTTAATTCGGTTCAGTGGGTGACGGTTTTGGCTCCTTGCGAACGGTTCCGCGTAAAACACCTTCGCTCTCGACCTCGAACGAATGAGTTTTAATGTGTACCGATGACTTTGCAGTAACGGACATCACTATGTGCATGAGAACCGGCGGAACTTAAATTTTATCAGCAACCGGCGGAACTTAAATTTTATCCCTTCCCGAATTTTTTAACACATTTTTATTCCAGAATTTTATTGTTGATGTATATAAAAAGAAGATTTTATGGAACTCTAGAACTATAGTTGAAAGAAATCAATTGAGAGTGAGTAATTCGACTTAGCCGAAACTCACTACCCCATCACTGTTGGTCCAATTCTTCCCGCTGATCCTCCCTTTCTTGCACATCGCTCTTTATTCACTCCGTTCCCTATCTTATTCATCAAGATCATTCTTTTTGAGCAGTATGTCGTAAAAAAGAACTAATTAAGTTCATTGAGTGAAATGGAAATGGTTAATTCGGTTCAGTGGGTGACGGTTTTGGCTCCTTGCGAACGGTTCCGCGTAAAACACCTTCGCTCTCGACCTCGAACGAATGAGTTTTAATGTGTACCGATGACTTTGCAGTAACGGACATCACTATGTGCATGAGAACCGGCGGAACTTAAATTTTATCAGCAACCGGCGGAACTTAAATTTTATCCCTTCCCGAATTTTTTAACACATTTTTATTCCAGAATTTTATTGTTGATGTATATAAAAAGAAGATTTTATGGAACTCTAGAACTATAGTTGAAAGAAATCAATTGAGAGTGAGTAATTCGACTTAGCCGAAACTCACTACCCCATCACTGTTGGTCCAATTCTTCCCGCTGATCCTCCCTTTCTTGCACATCGCTCTTTATTCACTCCGTTCCCTATCTTATTCATCAAGATCATTCTTTTTGAGCAGTATGTCGTAAAAAAGAACTAATTAAGTTCATTGAGTGAAATGGAAATGGTTAATTCGGTTCAGTGGGTGACGGTTTTGGCTCCTTGCAAACGGTTCCGCGTAAAACACCTTCGCTCTCGACCTCGAGCGAATGAGTTTTAATGTGTACAGATGACATTGCAGTAACGGACATCACTATGTGCCTAAACGTATTGTGCATTCAAGCCTAACATGCAAAAATAATTCCTACAAAATCTGTCTTAATATTTAATCTGTCTAAATATTTGTATCCTTACATACGATACTTGAATAATATTTCTTACAACATAAACAGAAAATCCTAATACTTAAAATAAAAATTTAGAATAAGTGCAGTCTTAACAATAATGATTATATTCCCATATGTGGATCATTTTTGTTCCATAATGATGTAAAAAAATAAAGAATTTAAATACCTGTGCTTATTATGTCCTACAGGTGTATTTACCTACAAAACAGTCAAGCCGCTTGCACAGAGTGAAAAGTTTCTAAATTACCAATGCGCTTTGTTAGCGTCGCGTATGTTGCTTTCGTAGACTAAAATAATAAATAAATTTAACAAAAAATGCTAACACTTCAGAAATTCTATTCGGTAAATTTTCGCAGCAGGGCCGTCAATGACACTTCATATCAGATTTGATACGGTGGGCCCATGGAGGAAAATTAAGCCGTATTACATATGATACGCTGTGAGCGAAGAGATTAATATGACTTTCATACTTGTGTTTTGCAAATAAATAAATTTTACATAATGCATGCACATTACTCTAAATCGATTTAGTCTGGTAAGTGTGCAACTTAACTGGGCAAAGCACATGTTATAATATATGATTCATATATTGTTTTAAGCAATTTTTGCTTATATGTTCGGAGCACGGAAATGGACTTTTTGTGATAACTTACACGTATCTTAATACTAATTTATTTTACATGTAAAGTAGATATTATGCATTATTCATAAATAACATTCATATTAACACGGGCAACGGAAATGTTTCTAACGCATAAAATGTTTCGTACATTTTCTGTGTGCTGTGTTTGTTTTTACTATTTTACAGCCTAAAATGAATTTGGATGTAGAAATTCATTCATGCGAGACTTTTTTTTCTTTTCGTCTCATGAATGGATATTAAATCTAAACTATGCAAGAATATTTTATCCTTCTCCTGTACCATTTTATTCTTCCAGTCTCTACCGTGAATCTTAATCTGTACTTATAAATATGCTGCATAACTTACATATATCCGTATAGTTTATAAAACGTAGTGCTACTTCAAAGAATAACCTTAGATCTTTTTAAGAAAGCATTTACGTATTCTATAAAGAATTCATTTTAATATCATATGTTCCCACGTGTAAAACAAGTAAAACAACATTCGAGAAAACTTTTCGCGTTAAATTTTATTTCTCGAAAATTATCTAGTGAACGTTTTAAAATCATATTAGTTCTAAGACTTTAAAGTAAAAAACATTTGAATAAATAATGTTTGTAGTTTACAGCTGAATTTCCTCTTGAGTGTAAGAGAAATTCAAAAGCTTTTATTTCTCAAAGTATTAAAACTTAATTTATTTGCTGAAAAATATTTGCATACCTTTCACGAATATTTGTATCAGAAACTCCTATTGCCATTTGCTCAGGTTGTATCTTTTTATAAAAGAAAAGAAGATAATTTCCCTTAACAAACTACACTTGATATTTCAAGCGGAATATGTAAAATTAGAAAAGAGGAACATCTTTCTTTGATGCTCCAAAAGTGAATATACGTTTGAGTACTGATGCTTAAGAACTTGCTCACAATTACAATTAAAGATGAATAAAAGTTTTACTCTTTTTCTATAAATTTACAAACATGCATATGCGAACTACATGTGAACAGTAATGTTATTAAGAATACAAAAATTAGTTTTCTGAAGAAGATGAATTTCAGTTTTTCTAATTGTGTCTTCTATACTCGCTAATTTCAAGATTTGAAGAATTAACTGTACTTTCATTAAATATTTTTCTCCTTCTCATATGAAAAGGTTTTCACCAGGAATGTATTGCTTAGTAAAATATAATTTTCTTCCTAATGGAATCTATTATCAAATTATAGCGAAATTAAATATGTAACATTAAACATCTTTCAACTGTGTTATCTTAATAACGTTAAGGTTCAAGCATATTATCTAAACAATATTAAGCTTTACGGACGTTGTATTAAAACATTAAGCTTGAAACATATTATCTTAAAAACATTGAGTTTCAAGCATGATATCTTAACAACATTATAGCATATACTAAAATATTTAATCAATATTTAACACTACATGTAACTACTGCAACAAAATCTGTTGCTTTATCATAATCTCTGAAAGCACAATCTGCATTCTGCATTTTCATTACGTAAACTTCCATAAGTATCAAGAAACTTTCATTAAGGTCTAACTTTATCGAATGCATATCCATATCTTTATAAATAGTCAGTACCTTTAACTTTTAAAAACTTCTGTATGAAGACAGTTTTGCGAACACAGTGTATATTTTGAAATATTCTGAAAGTGTGTTCCAATTTTTTTTCAGAGAATAATTTTTAGTTACCAGTTTCAGTGAGAACTTAAACCAACACTCAGATTACACAATCACCTGTGCTAAATATCTGAATGCAAAGCCATAATTATGTAACAACATATATTACCTTATGCTTACGCTCGCAAAATATCTCTCGAGCTATGAAAATGTTCCTAATTTCCGCTAGACATGGTTCCTACTTCCTGTTTGGCGGCGACTTAAATCGATTAAAATCTTCAGACACCCTCCAACACTTTCCATTAGTGGTTGGTTTAGAAAGTGAATTGATCTGTGGGGTTGTCCGGACGGCAAAGAAATGTTTTAGTTTTCTGAGGTATTTCTTAATCACTAAACACTTTTAATATTTTCGACATTTTGATTGAAAATATGTAATTTTTTATAACTTGTCTTTTTATATCTACTTAATTTTAAGTAAACTGCATTAAAGAAAGTTTCTTTCGAGAAAGTAAATCAATATTAATTCGGGATATGCTCTATACTGAAAACTTCCTCTGTTTAAACAAAAAATATATAAATAAATATATCTGAAAGATTTCAGAAAAAAAGTAGCCTAAGAAGGTTTGTTAAGGATTTTTACATTTTCCCTGACTTTGCAGTCTATAAGTATACTCTTTCTCGCACTTCTGCTAACCCATTCTTTTTATCTTTTTAGCTTTATTATTAAGCATCGTTTTTTTCGCACTTATACAATTTCACAGAAAAATCACAAAATGTTTAAAAGCACTAATGTAGCATACGTTTAGAATTCCCGATGCAGTTAAAAGAGTTTTTTCTTAATTAAAAAAATATTCCTTTTGCGCCACAAATTATTGCATGTAAGTAAGGAAAGCACGGTAAATAATAAGAATAAAATCAAACAAATACGATTTTAAAATAAAATAAAAAATATAAAACAAATAATATCGTTTACAGAATTTAAAAAAAAGAGGTAACAAAGTCATTAAATGTTAGTTAGGCCAAAGGCAGAGAAATGAATTCATGACATCTCGGTGGCCAATTAATTTCTATTAATTTTAATTTACATTTTTATGAATTTCTTGCATAATAAAGCAAAGGACAAGGACAATTAAAAAGTAAGTGGAAGACACTTTGCTGGACGCCGAGATCACAGTAGCACAAATCGGAAGATATCGGATTAAACCGTTCAAGATAAGCATTAAACTTTCCAAGCAGACAAAAATTGCATAACATTAAAATTGAGCAGTAAGTTCTTATCTTTATTCTTTGGAACATAGTTGGAAAGAACGTTTTTGTAATATCTCCCTTATCAGAAGTGTTATTGTCCTAATTCATTGCTCAATTACTTTAGAAAGAAAGATCTCTTTAAAGAAAGATCTTGGAATATATGCATCAATATTATTGTCTTTTCGATATTCTAGGCAAAGCAATCAACTCTCTAGTTTCCATATACACCCACATCCCCACGAACAAAATTAAAAAAACACGGAAAAGCCTTTCTCCATTAGTTCTCGACAGACTGCTGTATATTAACAATAATATCATTAATGATATGGCACTTTTAAGGATTTCAAGGAAAAGAGAGAATCAGTGCAGGTTAAGCAGCTTGAAACAGCTCCTTGTTCAGTATCCACTTAATTGTAAAACTAATACAGAGAAGTTCATAAATATAAACAGTACATTCATTTCTAACGAATAGGAAAATTAGTGGTGCTCAGTTTCAACACCATCTTTGTAGACGACATAAGCAAAACAAACTCTGACATTACTTCTACTACCATCCGTATTGCACACAACCGAAAATAAATTTTCATCAATATCCATACTATCCAAAATTTGTACTGGTTTTCTTACAGATGGATGACGAACAGCAGACAATGGAAGTAAACAATCAAAATAAAAACTGGAGGAATTAAAAAGACCATCTCATTACCTATGCATTATAGAATAAATATATCCAATGGTGGAAATCCGGTAAGAACGAAGACAGCTCTATAACTAATAGTTCGGTAACCCCTGACAACTCACTGCAGAATTAGCCTCTGAATTTGAAGCAAATGGTTAGAGTTAACCGGGTGCGTGACAAAGTTCTACCCGGTTTTGACTGTAACTCACCTAGAAATTATATAAACACCAGCATTATCAATATCTCTTGCCACCTTTCCGGTAGAATATAAATCTGACGCCAATAAAATTCCTCTGGTTTTGCTTTGAAGAACTCGCTTTGAAGGTACTTTTCGCAGCCTCCACATCAACAAAGACCTTCCCAGTGAAGACGTTTTGCACAGCGTGAAAAAGGTGGAAGTCTGTATGAGTTACATCAGGGGAGTATGGCGGGTGGGATAAAACCTCCCAACCACGGTCCATTAACTTTTGACATGTCGTTGCAACAGTATGTGACTTAGCATTATCATGTTGGATGATAACCTCTTTGCGATTGACAAGGCCTGGCCGCTTCAACCACAATGATTCCTGCAGTCTTTCGAGCTGTTGACAGTAGATGACAGCATTAATGGTTTGATTAGGTTTCAGGACCTTCCAATGAATAATTCTTTTAACACTCCACCAGATATTCAACAACACTTTCTTAGGATGAAGTTCTTGTTTGGCTGTCGATGGAGGCTGCTCAGAAACTCGACATACAGTCATTAGACGTTTCATGTTCGGTACATAACCCATTTCTCATCGCCGATGACAATCCGTGTCAAGAAATGAACATTTCTGTACCGGAAAAGCAATGCAACACTTGTCGTGACATTCGCCTCTCGTTTACATTCACTCAGCTGATGTGGAATCCAACGATTGAACTTTGTGATGAATCCCAAAGCCATAAACCATCTTTCAACTGCTGTCCTGAGTACCTGGAAGGCTTCGGCTAATTCTTCTACAGTTGGCCTAGGACTTACTGCTATGGCGTGATCCAGAGCCTCTTCGGAAAACGCTGATGGACGCCCAGACCGTGGTTGATCGTGACAGCTTCTGTCTTCGTTCCTGAATTTCCTAAACCAGCGACAACATGTGCTTTCTTCAATTGCGTCCTCACTATACACTTGCCTAACATTGTGGTTGGCCAAGGCCACACTACTGCCCTTATCGAACCCATACAGCAAACAGTGCCTGATGTATTCCTCATTTGTCTCCATTTGATCGGCACAACTCTCTCCAGTTACGAGACACTAGTATGCACACTCACTGCCGTCATTGGGAGATTCCAGCTCTTGAAGCGCCATTCTTCGGTCAAATCACCTTTCACCAGCGACCTTTTGCAAAAGGGTAGAACTTTTGCACGCACCCAAGGACAATCCCCAAGTTCTACAGCCATATGAAATGAAGGTAATAATATCTTTTTTTTATAAATAATTGCATTAAAATTTGATTTAACACCAAAACTATTACATGAATTCGATTCAGTCCTCACTAAAGTATCTCACATTTATTAGAAATAAAAGAAATGTGTTTATTCCAGTTAAATATGTTATTTAGCAAAACACCTAAACATTTAATTTCATTCACAATCTCAAGGGATTATAACTAAAACCCAATTGATATCCATCATAATTAGTATTTTTTCTGTCAATGAGCATCATATTAGATTTCGTATAAAACCTTTCAGCTAAATTTTATCTGTCACTTACAAATGAAATTTAAAACATCTTGGGTAAGATAGAAAATATCATAAAACTCTCAATACAGAGCAGCAAATCATCGGGAAAGGCAGTAACTTCACAACTGAAGAGTGATAAATGTACAGTGTTAAGTGTTGGCATATATTATATCGATATGTTTCAGTCTTTTCACAGTTAATCATTTAAATTTTCAATTTTCTTAGTAAGCTGGATTACAAAACTTTTTTTATAAACAAAACTTTTAAATTCATTAAATATCAATTCTTCACACTTAAGCCACATAAAATTCAACACAACAGCAAAATCATAAAATATTTAAAACCACTATATCTTTAAAATTTCTGGCAGACAAACTTGCGCGTTGCAGGTATTTTATTTCGTACAGTATTGCCACTGCTAGCTTTCAAATTGTTGATTGGTTAATAAAATATTAACTAAAGTGTTACAAAATAAATAATAAAAAAATAGGTAACATCATTCTATAAAAAAATTACATATCATGAGTTAAATGTATCTTCATTATTTAAATCAATCCGATTCAAAAGTGAGGAGCGAATATTAAGAACTGCTTCTATTGCTTTAAAATGTTGTTGTGTGTTAATGTAGATTTGCTTATATAAGCATAATGAAAGTATTTAATAATGGGAGTTTCGTATACCCAGGAATCAGTTGAAAATTCATAAAATTGTTCAAACATGCTAATAATATCTCTAAAGATACTTTTAGATACTGCGATTAAAAATAACATATAGTTAATTAAGCTTAAAAATGTATCCATGTTTTTGGTTTAGGTTTATGACAGCCTAGTGAGAATCAATCCGAAAAAAATTAATTTCTCGTGGTACCTAAGAGAGCATTCAAACAGTACTACATATGTTATCACAACTAACCTATTAAGACGGCGTAAAAGTCATGAGTTTCCTTCACACTTTTGGAACAATAAGTTGTATATGCGTGGAAATGCGGTTGACTCAGCGAAATCACCCATTGAATATAAATTCGCATTTGCTTTGATGTGAATGGTCATCTCCTATACCAGATCGACACAAAGTTGAATAATTAGAAGATTTAGAAAACATCATTATGCATACCATTTTCCGTGACGTAGCAATGGCAGGCTGCTTGGCAGCAGAGGTTCGGCTTATGCTTGTCGTGATCTTTAAGCCATAATATGAACGTTCCCTTATTAGGAACCGTTCAGGAAGGGCTTGCGATCATAAGAGGTGTACGCTGAGTATCGTTGCTAGGAAACCAAACGTTGCGACGCCACATAAGCTTGTATAAGATTGTGCTTAAATGCATTAACTGTTCAACTTTATGCCAGTCCCTCAGAAGCAAACATGAACTTATGTTCGGCTGAAAAATTTTCTCAGCCCTCTGCACATTTACACATGCGCAATTGTACCTTCCCCGACTGGTACGGCTTAAACCTTGTTCCATAAATGATTTTTAGGCCTATGACAATAATGACAGCTAGACCATCGTATGAATCCTGGCTCCTTACGCGCTCTTTAAATGCTGACATAAATACATTGAACTGGAAAGGAACTATACCGAAGAGCCACATTATAACAACTTAAATGTTTGTGAAAAAATATCCTGCAAACAAAAATTCTAGTTTTCCACTTACCGTCTAATATGTAGCGACAATAAAAGTAATATTCTCTATAACTATACATATCAATGAAAGACAAAATTTAAAAAATAGACAAGCGTATACAGACTAGGAAGACCAACTGTATAACACACACGTGGAAAGTAAAGAACGATAAAAGTTTTCAGGTACTCAGAACAAAACAGGATAAGAAAATTTAAACCTTCCATAAGAAAAATTACATCTTGAACCACTCTTAAACTGCCTCTCTCTAATCTCTCTTCCACCTCATTTATCCCGAAAAGAGTTCAGGTGAATCAGTTACGGTTATGATCGCGACGCAGCCAGGGCAACAAATTGCTTAAGGTCATTTAGTTTCCGCTTAAATAGGTGTTAGAAAGAAATCTGAGCTATAATTTAAGAAGTGCTCAATTAATATACTGTTTATTACGAGAATAAGTTTTTATTGTTTTTTTCCTTTATTTCTATGAACTTTATACATTGCATAGATACAATTAAAGTAATATCATAGTTCTAGCCCTAGTAACAATAAATTAGTTTTATTGAAGATTCAATAGTTCTTTAGTATATTTGAAAATGGTTTAATAAGAGCTTGCTATCGTAAATTTTAGGTAAAATATTAATTTCTACCGAACTGGCATTGATTTTAATTCTACAAAATAAGTAAAAGGACATGACTAACTGCTAACGTTTCATCACACTATTGAATTATTGTTTTCATCTATAAAACTGTTTCAAACTGAATTTTACATTGTTTTTTTAATATCATTATTATATAACAAAATAGAAGCAATTCAGAATGGAAAGACGCCAACTTAAAATTAGAAAACGTTGCGCCGTGTTTTATTAGCCTTAACATGACGTTAAAAAGAACTTTACGTGTTTTACAAAATGTGAAACAGCTATTTGTTTTTCAAGAAGGAAATTGTTTCAAATTTTTGTTTAATTTTGAGAAACAAATTTCAGAAATTTGTGAAAATGAAAAAAGTACAGATATTCTTTTCTCTAAGAAAACATTTCCTTCTCAAAGTTCCTTTAGTTTTGTGAAAAAAATGGTAATACTGATGGCAGTATTACTAAGTGCTTCCAAACCTCGTATCAAAACCAATGTTTACATAACCACTCAAGCAATACGTCCGACCTACTTCACAGGGCGAAATTAATGCAAGCATTACTTTAACACTTAAGTGCACCGTAAGCATGCTAATAGTGTTAAGTTGAGCTCACATGCACTAGTGGCTTAAAAAATGTTGATAGTTGTTAAATATATGTAGGTTTCACTTGGCGTTGGATTGTACAATGCGATTGTAACTGTTTGAAAATTGTAGATTATTTCCACTTATGTGACTTATAATCCGACCGTATTTCTTGACCTGCGGCGAATATCATTTCTGAGGCATGCATGTGGGTGCAGACGGGCATTGCCGAGAAGAAAAATTTGTTTTTGGTTTTCTGTACATACGTCAATGATTTATGTGAGTGAATTTTGTTCTCGTTTGAGCTTTATATGAGAGCATTTAGAAATTTTTTTCCCAAACGAGGCCGATTGGGGAAATAACCCTTCATTACTTTTGTAACGCAGTCGGTGTTTGTACATCTCGCCATATAGATAAAACAATGTAAAGTCGCAGTGTTTTAAATGCATGACAATTCTTTATTTCGTAACATTTGAATGGAACCTTTTACCCTCGCGTTATATGTTTCCAAAATATGCCACAACGAAGCTTGTTATCATCTCTAAATAATCGCAACCATTAATAATATTTTATCGTAATTTCGAAGCTATAGTGTATTTCGTTTTTTAAATTTCATCTTCTTCAAAATTAAAATGCTGAACTTTGGGAGCATTTCCATATCAGATGTCCACGTTAAGTTAGCTGTAAAAGACCATTTTGAATAAACTTTCAAACGCCCGCATTTCCCCAGTATTCACAATACTTTGAAAAAAATCTGACCGCTATGCATTTATCATACAAAAAAGGAAATTTTTTAATGAGATCGTATTTCGGTTTAGGTACAATAAACACATAATTTAGTTTAACAGCATTTGCGTTGAATTTCTTATTATTCTTTAATTTTATGTATGTTCATTTTAAGATTACAATAAAAGTAATAGTAATAGTTTAGTAAGAGTAATAGTTTCTGGGTAACGATGCAGTTGCAGTCAGTGTTCAGGAATGGATTAAAAAAACTAACTGAAAAACTTCTACAAAAGGTCATGCAAATACCTACAAAACATTGGCAGAAATATATCGACTCTGGAGGAAAGTACGTTGATTGGTGACATGTTCATCTCTTTCATTCGCAATCAAGATTTTGATTAAAAAATAACAGTAACAACGTATTTGAATTAAGCGATCATGGGTGATTTCAAAATGGTCACTAACACTGGGAAGAGCTTGGGCTATGGAAACAGGTCTATGATAGCCTAACGTAATGTAAGTAATATGAAATAACTGTAATGCATGTATAACTTGAAAATGAAAGGCTTAGCTAAGAGCGTCTTAATTGTCAAAACACAGAATTTTTATAATTATTAACATATATTTGATTAAAGTAATAAATACATCAGTATATCAATGATTCCTGAAGTTCATATTATCTATTAATGAAGTGAAAATTACCTGTATAGGATATTCATTATATACTTAAGATATAACCTTTAAATTCATTATACATAAATTAATACTAGTGCAAATATGTAGTAATAATTACATATATAAAGCTCAACACATACTTAGAACATACAAATCCAAGAAGGATGTCTGGATATAAGAGAATTCACTTCTCTTGATTTGCAATTCGCATTTACATATAGCTTCTGTCAGATATGACTGTTATCCAAGAAACAATCGCTGTGAATATTTATTAGATGTCATTCTTTATTTGTGAAAACACCGAATGTAATTCCTTTACTCGGTAACTATCAATAGTATGTAAATTTTTCTTTTATAAGAAAAGTATACAAAGCTTTTACTGTAAGAAGAACGAACATTTCAAGTGTCTCTAGAAATCTTTTGACCCCCCCTGCCCCAGTATGCTGAAAAAGGAAGCAGGAAAGGGGGAAAATTCCACAACAAAATTTCTCTCTTTTTCATATAGAATACGATACTTCCAGATCAGAACTTTATTTCAAACTCAAAGCTTGTTTGATACGAAAAATATTTTTGGAGCTTATGATGCTGAGATTATTGAGAAATATTTCAAACTATTTTGAAGCATGAAAAAACTGTGAAAAGGGAAACTTATAAATTTTATCAATTTATTGTATTTTATTCGTGTGCTTTAAATTCTTTTCAGAACGCTTTGACAACATCATGCATTTTAAATAATAATTTCGATTTTATTTACTTTTTTCTATTTAGTAATATGCATTTAGTAGTATACATGATTATTTAGCAGTATGTTTTGCAAAGTTCGAGATCCGGATACGTCGGGACTTCGGCGATTCCGGATTTTGGATTTTTCTGTATATTTGATCATCAGTTTAAATCTAGAAAGATGACACGTAAAAATTAGAAAATTAAAAATATGAAATCGCGATTTATGAAATAACGAAGCATTTATGATCCAAAAGGTATAAATATTTCTGAAAAAAAGCTTAATATTTATTTGTTTCCTTTATTAAGCATTTCAAGTTATTTAAGTTGCTTCGTTTTTTGTGCTAATACTTCCTCTTTTTCTCATATAGACAGATATAATTTCTTGTTCAGTTACAAAGTTTCATTGTTCAAGTCCCGTAATTGCTGTGTTGAGAATTTCGACTAACTTGCGACTCGAATTTTTTTTTTTCATTACCTCTCTGTCACTTTCTTCACTATCGATAGCGATATTTTCGGGATCTACAACCGTACTACAGATTGCGCCATTCGTTAATTGATTGATGATTGGGGTATTGTCATCGCAATGAAAAAGTTCTCTTATATCATCTTCATTTATTACCGCTTCTCCACATTTCTTTACAAAATTCATTAAAAATTTAAATTTAAAAAAATTAAAAAATTGAAAATTAAAAAAATTAAAACAATTAATTAAAAAATTTAAAAAGGTGAAAATGAAAAAATTTTAAAGGGGAAAATTAAAAATATTCACCTTTGTTCTGCGATATCCTAAAACCTTCAAATTCACGACTATCATTTTCCTCATCCTCATCATGAAATATGGTAGACAGCCACAAATTATGCCATTATGCTCCACACGGTTATGCTAAAATATTTCAAAAATTCCTGACTAGTCTTGCCATTGTTCAAGAAATTTAACATAGTCTTAAAAATGCTACTTTATATTTGCCTTTCAGAGCGCTCACCATTCCGATATCCATAGGCTGAATGATGGACGTACAGTTTGGAGGAAACAATAATACGGATACATTTATCTGTAACCAAAACTTTAAGTGAATTATGAGCCTTACGGTTGATTACAATCAGGTCAGTTTTTATGTCATCAGGAAAACCAACGGAATTCAAAAGTTGTCGAGCCTCGGGTATGAAATGATTTTCAAACGAATCGTTTATTAACGCTTGTGTCATCCATGCTCTTTTACTTGCTCGATATGTAACAGGAAAAGCTTTATGCCTTTAAATGCTCGACGTCGTGTATTCTTTACTATTACAAAAAGTTTGCACTTGTGCGTTCCCGCAGCATTTGTGCATGCTAAAATTGTTAATTTCGTTTTGGGATCTTTGACACCAGTTGAAGACTTTTCTGTGGAGGTTGCCGAGGTATTTTGCGGTATATTGCTAGAAAAGGCCAGTTTCATCAGTACTCTAAATTTGTTCTGGAGATAACTTTTCACTGTTAGTGAGCTCAATTCATCTGCAAAGTATTTTCAGTATCAACTGAGAATATCAACTGGCATGAGAATGGCAACAAAAAACACGTTGCTTAGCTACATTTTGCCTTGCTTCTATCGCGCATTAAGACAAAAGCCGGTGTGGCCATACAAGCTCAGGCGCCGGTTGTGGTTTATCTGAATAACAAATCAATAATTCTTAATTCAAATAGCACTAATTTTAATCTTTTACCCTATGAGTATCATTAACAAAATGTATTTTTAATATATGGAAAGAAATTTTTGTTGAAATGTTTCCTCATTAATATTAGCGCGTTTAACTTAAATCTATAATAAGCGTAAAGTTAACAATGGTCCCATACTCTTTGTTATACTAGTATAAAAAATTGTTTAGGCATCGCTGCATGGGTCATTACTCAAGTTGTCATGTGCTGATAAACATGCGGTGATGAAAGCAAAATATAATAAACGATGATTCGCCACGTTGGCGTTAAGTATATAAAATATTAATGTAAAATCAACAATGTTTCTATGTAGAATGTTTCGGTTTGAGATGCATGCCAAGCAGATATGCAGTTACAGAGTCAAATAATTGGTCATGCAAATTTAATCTAAAATGATTGTTTCTTCAGTAACGAGGTATTTTATATACTGCCGAAGTTAAATCAAGAATCGGGACTCTTCGCATGCTTTATTGTAGGGGAAAAAATCAAATGCGCATGAGTATAGCATACAAAAAATTTCCTAAAAGAAAAAACGATTGTTAGCGGATTTGAGGTCCAGATTTTAGACCGGATCTCGGTCTTTGTACTGTGTAGACTACTGGCCAGATAATGTGTACACAATAGGCTTGAAACTCCGATTTATTTAGCAGTGTACATTTTCCGACTTATTTAGCAATATGGATTTAGTAGGATGCTATATGCACAACTAACCAGACAAAGTACATGAAATGGGTTTGAAATTGTGATTTATTTAGCATTATAAATTTAGTGATATATATATTCTTATTTATTAGTATGCTATATATGCTACTAGCTAGACAAAGTACATCTAATTGGCTTGAAATTTGCATCATACGTAGACACCGATAAGATGTTCATCTGATTAGCATTGCGGCAAATATGCTGCTAACAACACGCATCAATGACGCCTGCAAGACGCCCTTTAAAAACAAAGAATAATATGCTTTGTTTAAGCATTGAAACTGTGTGCTTCTTTGCTGTTCCTTTGGGGGTTAAGTTTCAGTGATCATGGTCGGGAAAAAAGTAGTCGTTCAAGCAAGCTTCTGAATTTTCCAGAAAATTATCTGTGGCAAAGCCAGTAGACAAATAGTGACGTCATGTGCTTACAAAAGTGGAAGAAACGAAGATAGTATAAAGAGATTAGGAATGAAGCTGCTTTCCAGCTGCGCAGGAGTCAGTGGCCTAATTTGAGGAGCAAACCATGTAGTATAGCAACCTTGAAATGTGTCTTATAGAGGTTGCGGTTTATCCTCTCGAGAAATGAATACCCTAGTTTAAAGCTGCACCAGTATCATCAATGACCCATATCGTCAATTAAAAACCATACTACGTTGTATAAAAAATAGGGAACCTTTGCAAGGCATCCATTGCTGTGCTTACTGTCTACCTATTACTAATCTACGCTAGGATCTAGGCTTGTTTGTTTGTGGGGAGGAGCTCTCTCACTCTCTCACCTGACCACAAATGGCCCTATGGCCTAATTAGGCTGTCTAAGCTGTAGGTACAAACGATTATTCACACAGCACTCAGATTAAAATACAATTCTCACTGATGATAGATTAGTTTTGGGATATTTCATATTTCTTAGTAGATATCTTGTAAAAAAATAGATTATAGATATCTTGGTAGATATCTTGGTATTATAGATATCTTGGTAGATATCTTGTAAAGCCTTGTAAAAATCTGATAAAATGCATTCCACGTCAAAGGTTCTGTTAATGATAAAATCTTTCTTTATAACTTTTAAAAAGCTGGCTAAATACTCGACAGTATTTAGCAGCTACAGCTCCACTGCAGCAGCCGCAGCGATCGGATTTTTTAAGATTAAATCTTTTAATGCAGCAGGAAAACGGGCGTGATCCGTTAAAATTTGATCTAATCTACGCGACTGCATGTTTTTTCTTTTTTATTGTTACCAGTTGCGTATAGGTTTTATTTTTGTTTGCCGTTTCTCATTTTTATTTTCATAAATATAATTCTATAAGTATCCCAGCCTTCCTCTTCAAGCCTGTAGCTCAATGATTTCAGTGTCGCACTTTTGTGCAATAGCCTCTTTGGTCAACGCGCGCATCCATTTCCATTTGATTGTGGTAATTTCAATAATGAGTAATTACTAAACAACGTAACCATGATTTTTGATACATTTCATTCAAATAGTTGCCTAGAAATACTTGAAATTTGGAACTATATATAAGACGCAAAATAAATAAATTTACAATTTTATTAGTAAAATATTTCCAACGAGTTTTTTACATCCAATATCAGTTCATTTGTCTGGTCCGGCAGAAGAATTTTTCTAAAGTTGATAAAAAACTAGCAGTGTTCTCCCTTTGAAATACCAAATTATATGCATTAAACTTATAGTTTTCATAGTCTATCTGAGTTCCATAATAAAAAATACTGCAAAGGAGATGTTCTTCCCCACATCATACCCAACAGAATAGACATCATATTCACCTACCTGGAAAGGATTTCCATAATACATAAAAGATTGCCACTGTACTGTACGTGTTTTATTAACATAAAATTTTTCAAAAGCACAGTTCTATTTGCATCGCATGCTATAAAATCCAGTCTACCTGTTTTCTAATTAATTTTTTCGTAATAGAATATTGTTCCCAGAGAGTTGACACACTGGCCAGTATGCGCATTATTTCCGTGGAAGTACTTCCAGTATGCATATTACCTCCGTGTTCTGAAGCATCTATTAACGCCAGTAGTCGACCTACCTGGATAGTATCCAATTTCATTCTAAGCCGCTTGGCAACTCTATGCACCTATACCGTACACAGTTGTTGGAACAAAGACAATCGCATATACAACACCCCTCAGGTGGCATGTCTAATCGCGAATACGTCTTTTTAAATAATCATTCTGTAGTTTGTCAAAATTCTCGCAGTTTTCCTAGAAATTTCCTTAAAATGTGATATAAAATTGAGACGGTTGAGATTTTAGATTATAAATGCGTAAGTATTTTGTTTCTTTATTGGTGCTTATTCTTTGGCTCTTTTCTTCAGGACGTTTTGTATTTGGGGCCACCTCGAAGACTAAATTAGTTTTATTTACATTATGTTACAAGTCTAATCTTCCTGACTTCCAAGTTTGTGTTAAGTCCCATAAACAGTTTTTCTATAATTACCAAGAGATTATGTTTTAATAAGAACTAGGAGATCATCGGTAGAGTAAAAAAAATGTACTTTCGTTTAATTCTTTCCAACAGTTTATTTACAATGTGATGCGGAGTACCGTAAGACCCTTGTAAGTTTTAGTTGTAATATCAAATCATTATCTTTTCTTCCAGAATAGTAAAACCATTTGACACACCATAAAATAACTTTTGTAATATTAAAGTTCTTTATTGAAATTCCATTATGGATAAGCTTATGACAGTGGTAGGGCCAGAGAATGGATTCAAAAGCACTACGAAAGTCGAATGAGACTGTGAATGCGTGTTCTTGTTTTGGATTGTGTCGTATGTAATTGATAGGATCATAAAGTACATCTTCAGTACTTTACACGGGAGTAAAACCTTATTGTTTATCACATAAAATATTTTAACTTCTCTCCCTCCCCCAAAATAATTGTAGTCTTAGTTTATTTAAAATTTTTTTGATAGCTTTCAAAGCACATATTGGTCTATAGCTACTATTATTATTCTTTGGTATCAAAACTAGGTTTTTCAGGTCCCCGAGAACAAATCATAATTCAAACACATATTATACAATTGAATAAAAACCTTGAATAGTTTTCATATAAAACCGTTATAAGTTCAATGTGTATTCATCTAGCTCGGAGGGAAGCCCCCGTGCAAATATTATTTTTCCTTTCTTACTGCGCGTTCACGCTTCGAAGAATATTCGTCTAGCAGTCGGGAGGTTCAGAGTTCGAATCCTGGCGAGATCATTTTCAGTTTACCCTTTTCTTGCTTCGAAAAATACTAGCAACTCTACAAGTGGCGTCCGAATTTAAATGTGGTAAGAAATAATCCATTATCACCCGGAATAGGCAACTGAATCCTCACTTGCCCAGACAATGTTTAAGCGGAAAATATTGTAAGTTTATCTTTCTTAACGCTTGTCATCTTGACATAATGGAGGGTCGAAATTCGAATATGCTTATTTTTACGTTTTGACGTTTTCATGTTATTTTTTCATGTTTTTAAGTTAACTTTTCCCCTTAATTAATTAATTTTTCACATTTCTTGCTCTGAGATAACTTTAATGACTCTGTGTATTACGTTTGAGTTCCCCTAATATGTTTCATTTAATTTTCATCTTTCTTTCTACCTCATTTTACATCGAGATTCGATCACCCCAGTCTTTATGCAGATTTGAGTGGTAAAAATTCTACTATAAATTAAAAGAATAGTGCGTAATTGGGTGAGAGAGTTTTTAGCGTTAATACTGCCTGACTGCAGCAGAAAATTCTCTTCTAACGAGTAACAGCTGTCTCCCGTCAGACTTAAAGTTGAAAAATAAATTTGGTTTGGTAACTTTACGGTTTCAAACTGCTGTTAGCGGTAGTAGATGAATCTTGTAATCTCTGGTTAGAATAAATTAGATACTCTAATTAGTGCTCTTAGCTTGTCTAGACGACTATTACATCTGCGTTGTATTACTTTAGTTTAAACTTCACAAGGGCTGAAGTAGAATAAATTTAAAGCATGTCTTGTTTATGAACTTCTAGTAGTTATGTTCTACTTTAAAACGTTTTTATGCTAGCGGTGAAACATAATCCACAGAATCCACGTAAAGTCGCTAATAAACTCTTATATTTGTAAGTTGATCTAGGTGATTTAAGTTAAGCCCTAGATGGAAGTTATAACTCTATAAAGGTTATACTCCTGCAATGATATCAGGAATGCTAGATATGGATAAAAGAAATACACAACACTCTCTTTTCAGAAGAATCTCACTTATGTCTCCACTGTAACAGTGGTCATATTCAAGTCTGCTCTGTCATTTATTACACTGTCTGATATCTGCGCTGTGCCAGTCTCGGCTTTGAGGATATAAAATACACGATCCTGAAGCTCTTGTAACCTATGGCAGTGGGGTAAGGGCCATAACTCTGATAAGCGGGGCTCATAGCAGAGATTATGTCAAAGCCCTGTCTGACAGGTAGCAAATATGACAATCGGTCCTTCTCAAAGAAGCTGCTCAGACCTTGTGGTATGCTGGAGTAATTTTGTTTCCTATTACCTTATGTTTGGAGTGCTCGGAGTGTATGGTATGCACGAAAGTTTAAAGACCTGTGACCTTTGCAAGCCCGCGACTTCCACCTAATTTTGGAAACTGTATTCATATTACCTCCAAGTCTGGTACAACGGCAATGACAAATATTTTGACAATTGAATTATGTATCACTTCATTTGAGGTGCGAGTGGACTTTAACCCTGTGTTCGTCTATTTTATATTGCCTTCACCACAATAGCTGTAGGGATTTATATTTATTTTAAATAACCAATTTAATTTAATTTTACTTTCTTTCCTATAAGCCTTTAATGCCAGAATATTTAATCTTGACAGCGGGCGTGAAGTAATGCAAGTTCTACGTTGAGAAGAAAAGGTTTAAATACCGAGTTCTGGGCGAACACTATACTTCTGCTTTTGCATTTTACTGCTGGTTAACGTGGCGTAACAGCTATTACTTTGCTGCCACTAGGTATTCGACGCTGTTTTAAGAAACATATTCTGAACCCTGTAGCGTAATTTTACTACTTGTTAATATATTCGGAATTTTAGTTTAGTTCGTGTAATTTGAGTTACCACCCGAGTGAGGCGTAATGTGTAAGCGTCATGTCGACGCATTGGGAATTTTAAAAGAGTTAATAAAGGTTTCTTTTTACCCTTCTCCTATGTGGTTTGTACACGTATTTCAGCTATATCATTATAAAATAGAGCAGAGGGTCTTACATAGCTCTCACTCTCGTCTTGAATTGTATCACTTATAAGGCCTGCACACAGCTGTTGATAGGAGGTCAATAGAAGTCGTAAATCTGCTTCAAG